>PVJN01017430.1:0-32298 GCA_004026805.1 Lasiurus borealis | reverse complement strand
CCTGGATTCCTTTTATTTGGGGTTCTGTGTGCTTCCTGGACTTGTAAGTCTATTTCTTTTACCAGATGTGGGAAGTTGTCAGTCATTATTTCTTTAAATAGGTTTTCAGTATCTTACTCTCTCTCTTCTTCTGGCACCCCCACAATTCTGATGTTGGTACGCTTGAAGCTGTCCTAGAGGCTCCTTACATTATCTTCACATTTTTGGATTCTTTTTTCTTCTTGCTTTTCCAGTTGAATGTTTTCTGCTTCTTTATATTTCAAATTTTTGACTTGATTCTTGCCTTCCTCTAGTCTGCTGTTAGGACTCTGTATAATATTTTTTATTTCAGTCAGTGTCTCTAGTATGTCCTTTTTCATCTCCTCTTGGGTCTCGCTAAATTTATCCAACTTTTCTAGCATATTCTTGAAAAACCTTATAAGTGTGGTTTTGAACTCTATATCCAATCTTCTTTTTCCCTCCATTTCTTTTGTTTGTGATCCCTTCCCTTGTCTCGGCATTTTCACTATGCCAGGAGAATTCTGTGTTGGATTCAGCCTTATGATACCAGACTTGCAACATCACAGAGCCTCTCTGTTGAGCTTGAGATGGGTGTAGTCTCAGGGCTTAAGAGACTGCCTTGCCTTCCAGTCAGTCCCGCCCTCCATGGCCCCCCAGTCTCACGTGACTGGGTAATCGCTGGAGCAGTCCTTGTGCCCAAGTGCCCGCGTGCCCACAGTGCCTTTAGACTGCTGCCCTTCCGCTCCCCTGCGCACCAGGACCACACGAGACTAGGTCCCCAGAGTTTCGCCTGAAACAGGGGCCCAGTGGACTCAGAAGTGGCACAGTTGGGAGGGTCTGTCTCCCACCCACTCACGAAAGCCAGCGGCACAATCAGTAATCTGTCCTGTGCGCAGTGCTGTGCATGCCACCAGGCCTTTGATCTTTTGTGGCTCCCCTAAATTTCCATGCACTTCTCCCTTTTCACAGTCCAAACTCCCTCGGTATGAGTTTCAGCTGGATCTGGGGTTTAGTGTCGTAGGATAAGGGGGTTCAATGCCTTTGATAGTTTCTGTCTTCCTCCCGTCAGAGAAAACCAGCCAGGCACTCCGGCACCCACTCTCTCCACGCGTGTGTCTCCGTACCTCAGCTTTTTGCAGCTCCTCTGGGTCTCTGTGAGCCCCTCTCTTTCCCTCTAGTTGTAGAACTTCCACTCAGCCAGCTTTCCTGTGGTTCTGGATGATGTCCGTTCTGTCTTTTAGTTGTAGTTTTGAAATTGTTGTGCGAGGCAGCAGTGTAGGCGTTTACCTATGCCGCCATCTTGGATTCTCTCTCCTTTTTTTCCTTCTAAAGATCAGAACTTGTATTTCATAGAAAGCCATATTAGGAATGAGAAACCCCAAACTAGACCTTTTTTTAATAATATGCTATAGTGTGAGAGAAAACACACAATATCCAATGGAAAACTTTAGAATTTGAGTGAAAGAATGATGTTTCCTTACAGATAAAAGCTGATAGAAAGATAACATCCTGGTAATAGTAATCACCTAGACCAATGGTTGGCAAATTGCGGCTCTCGAGCCGTGGTTTGCTGCTTTGTTTACTAATGAGTTTGCCGACCTCTGGACTAGACTAAATGTTACTGTGTAGTTGGAAGCTGTAAGGATTAGGCAATTGTGGCATATTGTGTGCAAAGAGGTAAAGGGTAGTATATAAGAGTGATTGGCAAGCTCCTTAGTCAACAGAGCGACAAATAGCAGCTCGAGAGCCACATGAGGCTTGTAAGCTGTGGTTTGCTGACCACTGATCTAAACCATTGCAAATGTTCTTTTGGCTGAGGACCTATTTCATGAAGTTAAATTTTAACTCAGAAGAATATAACACATGAAAAAGGAGGGGGCAGAAGTTTAAGTTTATGGTTTAAGAAGAGGTAGAGTGGGAACCCAAAGTCTCCATTTGCTCCTATTTTCCTGTGCTTCCCCACCCTGCTTTCTGGGTCTGGGAAGAATCTCTGTGATTCTTGAGAAAATACTATAAAATCCACGAAGCTTGCCCTCCATATAAGTGTGAAGGCTTATGAATTTAGAAATCAGAGGTACATGGAGATGTAATAGTCTGGCCATTAATATCACTTTGTGAAAGGGGTTATATATAAATTCTGGCCTTTTTGGTGGGCTGAATTGTATGGGGTCTCTCTGAAACCAAGGGCCAAACAGGGGTGATTTAGGGGTTTAGACAGAGAGAAAATGTTGGCTTTAGTTTCCTAGCCAGTCAGCTAGGAAGCAGTCAGAGAATATCTATGTAGACAAATAAGAAAAAATTAGAAATAGTATTCCAGAGAGAATTCTTTGCAGATCTTTTTAAGCTGCAAATATACTTATTCCCAAAACATTACCACGGGCTGGAAAATAAAGTTATGCTCAGACTGGTTGACCTCTGATACATTATTTTCCCCAAAATAAATACAAGTTCTCTGAAAAAGCCAGGGCTTTAGGGGCATGTCCTATGAAGGCAATGATCACCTCTTAACTCTCCATAGTTAACTCTAGAGGCAAGGATACCTGGGTGAGCAGAAATGCTTTCCCAAGTTCCATTTTCATCAGTTTGTCTAGGACATTGTTATCTTGAGACTGTTACTTATAATATAACTAGAGGTCCAGTGCACAAAACTTATGCATGGGAGGGGTCCCCTCAGCCCAGCCTGTACCCTCTCCAATGTAGGACCCCATCAGGGGATGTCCAACTGCCAGTTTAGGCCCAATCATGGGGAAATCCCTCTCACAATCTGGGACTGCTGTCTCCTCACTCTTCACCAGCCTGCCTTCCTGATCACCCCTAACTGCCCCCTTGCTGGCCTGGTCACTTCTTACTCCCCCGCCCTCCGCTTCTCCATCAGCCTGGTCACCCCATACTGCCCTCCCTGTCAGCCTGGTCAACCCACGTAGCCTGTGGTTCAGTTGTTACTGTGATGGTGTCATGACTAATTTGCACATTACCTTTTATTAGTATAAATATTTTATGTATGGGTAGTATTTCCTCTGAACAAATGTCCAGGTAAACTGTTCAGGTAAAGAACAGATTGTTTATATTTCAAATTCTCTGCCCTGAAAAGTGCATAGAAGAGATCCAAAACCAGGGTCTTAAATTGTATGCGTGATTCACTCAAGAGACAGCCCACCCAGCACAGGGCTAAGCCTGACACAGGAAGTAACACTCATCGGTCTACAATGATGCCATGTTCCAAATCTCCATAATAGTGCTGTAGGTGTGTAAATAAATTCAAGTCATACCCTGGCCAATAATCCATAATCTGCAAATCAAATGATTTTGGTTATGGCATTTTTTTTTCATTGAAAATTTATTTTAAAACCATAAATAAACAAAAAAGTGTCATTTGAAAAATAAAATAATACCAAAAACAGAAAGTAGTCCTGTGATCAATATGGCATTAAATTACATTCTGTGAACCTATGAAAAATTTAATTGGACAAGATAATGTTTCATTCAACTTGATAAAGGACCTAATACTGAAGAATGCAGAGTACATGTATAAAATACCTTAATTTATGCTTTAATTATAAATGTTAATATGACTATAACATGCGTATCTACATTATATTTGTAATCATATTAATATATACACTATATCATATATTACTGTAGTATTATATATATATACTATTACATTTTCATGCATTGTATAAGCCTCATTTGCCTGAGAAAGATTAGTTATTAAAAATACATGTCTCTGGGGATTAGTGTAGACCCAAACTTCTTGCGTCATTTAATCCTTCTTGTAAAGATGTCTACAAGACGTACTATGGTGGAAACTAAAGTCAGTCTTATTAGGAAACAGTTGCTCCAGAAAACTGGTCCATTCAGGCACTGGGAAGATTGCAAGCAAGTCTTCCTCTTGCTTAGGATGGGATGTGCAAGTTTTATTGTTAAAACAGTAAAGAAGTGAGAGAGAAAATGAAGGTGAAGGTGTTACTTTTACTCTCAGATCTTTAAGAGAGGATGCAACACAAAAGTTTGAATCCACTCAAACTGTACCATGGTTACATTGCTGGTTCTGGTTCTCTAATTACTCGCATCCACTTCCACCAGACTTCTCTGTCCAGCTTTACGCTTTCCAGACCTTTCATAATGCAGATTTTCCCTAATTTACCAGCCCAGTTTCCTAAACTGTCTCCTTCCTGTCCTTAGATTTGTCTTCAGTCGAGTTGTTTTCCTTCTCAGATCCATGTTCTGTTCATCCATCTGTCTTGCATCTATATCTTCTCCCTGTCTTTCTTCTCTGTCTCTGTATTCCAAGCTCAGCTTCCCCAGGAAGCTTGGATCAGTACCCCCTTCTTTCCAGAAGCCTTGATGCCTGCTCCCAATCTCTGCTCTTCTTTCTCAATCTCCCAGTACCCCTTACAGTTATCCGTTCTCCTAGACTAGAGGAGCCCTTTCAGGCTCCTTGAGAAAATGGCTTCCAGCACCTGGTTTGGATTTTGCTGTTTTAGAACTCACTTGAACCTCATTTAATGCTGGGACATCCTCCTGCTTTTCATTCCCTTTTGCTCAGATTTTGGAAGGGCAACTTACGGTCCAGCCCCACCTGCTCCCATCGCAACTTGTAATAGTTCCCCCCAAATTTATCCTTCTCTCTCATGAAAGAGCAACTCCTTTTTCCAGTTGCTCAGATAAAAACCTCAGAATCGTTGTCAATTTCACTCTTACATTCTCTTCATACAACCCAGTAGTCAATTTTATCATTGATTTCTTCAAAATGTAACCAGGACCACCACCCTGTCTGTGTCACCATTAACGTCTCCTGGGATTATTGCCATAGCTGCCAAACTCACCTTTCTGCAGCCACCTTGGCATGCATACTCCCACCCACATAGCAGCTGGAGTGCTCCTTTAAAAATGTACATGATGTCATAGCAGTCTTCTGTGATTGTTTTCAATGGCTTCCCATTTCTCCAAGTACAATGCAGAGTCCTCACCATGGCTTTTCTCTCTGACTTGTCTTTAAGCCTCTCTTCCTGCCTCATTGCTTTAGGCATTGTCCTCCTTGCTGATCTCTGAATGTGCCAAGCATGCTTCTGCCTCAAGGGTCTTGCACTTCCCCCAGATATCCTCTTCTTCCCCCAGATATCCACATGGCTTACCCTTCACTTCCTTCAAGTCTCCATTCAGATGTCACCTCTACAGACAGGCCTTCCCTGACCACCCAAATAAAATAGCAGCCACCTTTTACACACTCCTCCTTGTCTGCCTCTTACCCAGCTTTACTTTCCTTCATAACATGTATTCCTCCTGGATGTGACATATGTGTGTGTGTTTTGTTTGGTCTCCTCCCACTGGAATATTAGTTTCTTCTGGTAGAGACTTTGTTAATGGTTGAATCCTCAATGCCCAGGACACTGATGTAGAATATGGCAGCTGCTCAAAAATGTTAAATGAGTGAATGACATAGTCTCCATTACGGATTACCCAATACTACCTGAACTCCTGCCTCAACCTTCAGTTGTCTCCTTGTGATGAAGAGCACTTCTGTTCAAGGCTCTGAAAATTCATATCTACCATGGGCAGACTCCTAGCTAATGGTGTATGTCAGTGGTCGGCAACAGAGTGGCAAACCTTGGCTCACGCGCCTCATGTGGCTCATGAACTGCGGTTTTCTGGCCACTGGTGTATGTCATCTGTATATTCGAAAAGTATCATGTTTGCTCTGCCTTCTGCCTACAAACTGACTGGGTGCACTATTGAATTTGCACAGAGCAACTCTGGCTTCCAACCCTGAGAACTCCTCAGGCCTGCTGTAACCATTGATACCATCATTGCTGGGCAGAGACTGAACCACTATGAGCAGCTTTCAGAAGACCCACTAGTATGCCAAGGTCAAGATAGATGGGAACTCTGACCAGCGTCAGGGAGATCATATAGGTGAATAGTTCTTTCTGGCTCCTCTTCCAGACCACGCATAGTAACCACTCTACTTCCCAGAGCCAGGCAATGACATCATTAACTAATGGCCATCTGAATCCATTCCTTCCGTAATGCAAATCCTTTACTGCCCTCTCTAAATCTCAGAGACAATTCTCTACTTCATGTTCTAGAGCTCAGTTCTAGCATTTGCAAGCTGTAATGTTAGAGAAATTACCTACCTTCTCCGTGATTCAGTTTCCCTTTCCTGTAAATAAGACACAAAAAACCTATAGACATAGTTGTGAGGATTAAGACATAGAAAAGATAACATTCTTAGAGGTCTTAGTACATTTCCTGATGTATAATAAGTACTTAATAAATTACAAATTAAACCAACCTATAGATAAAAACTGTAATGGTAATCTGTAGATCAGAGGCAGATGGAGTACTGGTTAAGAGTATACACTTACAAGTACAATATACGTGGAGACAATGAGACGTTGGGCATTTTAACCTCTGAGTCCCAGTGTATTCATCTGGAAAGTGAAGTCAATGCCTGCCTCACGTGGTTACTGTGAGGAGTAAATAAGACAGAAAATGGATATAAAATTCATATCCTTATCTAGTCTATCGTACTTATATAATAAATATTAACTGCTTAGATGGACTGAATCATCAATAGTTTACTTACAACTTGTTTAATTAACATAGAGAAGTGCCGAAAACCTACTTCCTCAACTCTCATTACCCTAAAGCTGTAAATGTAAAAGCAGAAGATAAGTATTTTTCAAAAACTATTCTACAATCTATTATTCTATTATTTCTAATAGAATAGTGAGTTGTCATTGTTGAGATAATGACAACTAGAGGCAAAGGATCTACTTTGTTAACCTATATAACACACACAAATGGCATTGTAAATTAAGCCCAAAATCTGGGGGAGTGGAAACTGCTATGGACTATAGATAATTACGTAATTAATCTGCTTTTTAAAATATCCAGACAAGAAGTTTTTAAATAGCTTCAGTATCACAGATAATATGCTCTAAGTTTATTCAGCACCCAAATTTTTCTGTTTTAAGTTGCAAAACACAGCCAAGCTGGGAAAGTGATAAACATATTAACTGAGCCATTTTATACAATATCAAACCCCAGAACTCAATCCAAATCTTTTTCTCATTTATTGATAGAGTATATTGGAAACCTTCTTTCTAAGTCATTAATATATATATTTTTGCTTAGAATGTTTCTTGTATTATTTTTCAAGTGGTTGCTCCCAGGGAGAAAAATAGTTTGGAAACACATATAAAAAGTGAATCTCTGCTCTTCTCTGCTGTTAAGTCCCTCACTTTGTGACCCACTCTCCTTCAGGCAGTGACCATGCTGCTGCCAACTTTAGGTTCAGGGGTACCCCCTCTCCCCCCACACACGCCATCCAAGAGGAAGCGGGTCTAACCCCTCGGCTCTGTTTCAAAGAATCCCACACACGAACATCAGCACCTTGAACTTATTCTGAGTTTGCCTTTCCCTCCAATTAAGGTTAATCTAATTATCCTGAATTCTACTGGAGAAAAGGACATACATGCAGGAACTGTCTCTATTGTACACTGATTATTTCCAATCAAAGCAGGCCCTCTCATTGCCTCCCTACATCTTCTACAAAATTACCTTGCTTTTGAGAGGGCTTCTTTTGACACAAATAGATGGGACTGTTTACAATTTCATCATTGCTTTTCAGAGTTTAACAACTTACCTTTCCTATTAGTCATATAGATTTACCTCATTCTCTTTTAAGAGTATCTATTATTAAATAGTAGTGCTATATTTAACCATTCTATGGATGGAATGGCTTTTTTACTAATGGTTTTGTAATTGTTAAATACAATGGCCACTTTTCCATCATAATCCCACTGGCTGACACTGTTAATGACCTCTTTGCCTCCTCCCCTCCAAACAGTGTTCCCTGGGCACCTACCTCCCTTCCTGTTCTCTCCTACTTTGCTCCTCATTCTTAGTCTCTTGATCTGGCTTCTTCTGGACACTCTGCCTCTTAAAGGTTTCTACCCATAACAGTAATTTTAAAAATGTCCCCATTTTCATTGGGCATTCCCATCCCCCCCCCCACAACATCAGATTTTTTTCTACTTGCTGATGATTTCTAAATATATTCAATCACTCTCCTGAATTCTAAATATGAATTTAAAATTGCTTACAATGCATCCTACCCTGTAGGACAGGGTCAAATGGGAGATCCATTTTTAGTTTTTTGAGGAAACTCCATACTGTTCAAAACAGTGGCTGCACCAGTCTGCATTCCCACCAACAGTGCACAAGGGTTCCTTTTTCTCCGCATCCTCGCCAACACTTGTCATTTGTTGATTTGTTGATGATTGCCATTCTGACAGGTGTAAGGTGGTATTGCATTGTCATTTTGATTTCAATCTCTTGGATAATTAGTGACTTTGCACATGTTTTCATGTGTCTCTTGGCCTTCCTTCTGTCATCTTTCGAAAAGGTACTATTTAGGTCCGCTGCCCATTTTTTTATTGGATCGTTTATCTTCCTTTTATTAGGTTGTATAAGTTGGCTGTAGATTTTGGAGATTAAACCTTTATCAAAGAATCTTAATGTGGTACACTGGCTCCACCGGCTACCCTCACCACATTTTACATGAAACCTCACACAGTAATTACCACTGCCTCCTACAGTAATCATTCTCCACGCGAGATTCGGGCGGACACCACTGGCCACAGGGCAGAACTTATTTGATTTAGGACATTGAAAGGAGGGGTTCCCTTTGGTTGACTCCTGGAGGGATTGTCAGGGATACAAAGGCTCTGGTCTGGGAACCCATCATCAACCCACGTCCTCCTCTCGGGGCACAGTACCACATATTTGACATATAAACTCTCCAGATGACTCACTGGGCCTGTCGTGCTGTGTCCCTTTTGCCGCGGAGGTAATGAAGCTCCAGAGGCACTAGCTTGCCTGGAGCTTGGGCAGAGACCCCACAGCGAGAGTCCTAGCGCAGGTTGCAAAGCTCAACCTTCACCTGAGCTACTTTCTCTCCTAGCTGCCCTAGAGAATCCTCAGCATCCTTTTGGAAAACAAAACGAGAGGGCAGGGCTGGGGAGCTCAGGAGGAAGCACAAAAGGGAGGAGGTCCCCACGGGTGGCCGGCGGTGGTCTTCACAGACGTCCCGCTCCCAGGGGTGACTCCTGGAGGCTGGCAGGAGTGGGGACCCGGGGCGACACAGGCTTACCGCTGGAGTAGCGGATTCTGAGCTGGACCCAGGGGTGGGGCACAGAGGGGAGACACAGAACACCGGGTGAGAGGATGTAGAGTGTTTGGTCAGGTTGCGCGCCTGGACCCTGAGCCGGAGCCAGGAGTGGAGGGCCGGGTTTAAGGATGGAAGCGATCCCCGCCGCGAGGGAAGAACAAAGCCGTGGCCCGAGCTTACCCGATCAGACTTCAAGCCTAGAGTCTAAAAGGAGGGTGCCAAGAAGGGAGGGGAGAGAAGCGCGCGACCCGGCCCCGAAATCAATCGGGAGTTTGCCTTTACCACAGCGCCTCGCCCGTGGTCTGGCGCCGCTTCACTGCTCCGGCCATGTTTCTCCCGGGGAAAGCGGGGTGGGAAGTGCGTGGGAAGGTCTGGGAGGGGTCAGGGTGGGTGCTGGAGGTGGGGGCTGGGGTCGCCCCGCCCTGGTACCAGACAGCTGGCTAACGGAGCGCGCGCGGGCGCGGACCCGCTGCCTGGTGGGGCTCCAGTGTCTCTGGCTGGGCGCCCCCTCCCCATCTCCTCCCTAGACGAGTAGGCGGGGCGGAGGTGCGGAGCCCGGAGCGCGGGGTGGGGCGCGGGGAGCAGCCGCGGAGCAGCGCAGACCCCGGGCAGTCCCTGGATGCAGCTGCTGCCTCGCCTCGGGGCTGCGAGCCCGGGACTCCGCCTGGTCCGCGCCCTCTGAGACGGGGGAGATCAAGGCTGAGGCTGCCGGCGGCTCGATTTTTACAAA
Organism: Lasiurus borealis; assembly: GCA_004026805.1. Taxonomy (NCBI): domain Eukaryota; kingdom Metazoa; phylum Chordata; class Mammalia; order Chiroptera; family Vespertilionidae; genus Lasiurus; species Lasiurus borealis. Next base: position 22,390 of record PVJN01017430.1, on the reverse strand, counting down.
AAAAAGTAGTTCCTTGTCTCTAAGCCTGTCGTCCCAGCTCGGGGCAACAATGTCCTTGCTAGGTTTATGCGCTTTTTATCCCAAATAAATACACGAAGGAGTCTGCGCTTTAGGACGTAATCGAAGGAGGGCTGTGCAGGAAACTGTCCGGAAATGTTTTCTACATTCTTGAATCGCCAAGCCATGCGATTACTATTACCTTGGACCGCACCCGGTTAAGGTGTGGACTTTGAAAAAGAACCTCTCCTTTACATCATTCAGCAGAGCGGGGGAGAAGAGAGTGACGGGGGAGAAAGGAGAGATTTTTTTTACACTTCCATACTTTGAACAGCATTACTATAATAATATTAATATTTGATGTCAAAAATAATATTTTCAAGGACCAATACCCAAATTATCTGCTTTACCTTTTTTTTTTTTTTTTTGGTAAAAACATATGGTTAAATTTTGATTGTTTCAACTTGCAGTTTAAAACAATCAATCACTTTCCTCAGGTGAGAGATCCCCATTTTTGTTGGGATTTATTTACCTTTATAATGGAAACTTTGTAGCCTTGAGTAGAGGCCTGGGCCTGCCAGGGTGTATGGAAAGCTTGACTTCCTCTATTGCCTGGGAAACCTAAGCCAGTGGCTCCAGCCATTTGGTTGGGTTAATTTGCATACTCTCTCCTGATTGGCTGGTGGGTGTGGCTTGTGGGCATAGCAGAGTAATGCTAAATTTGCATATTACTCTTTTATTGGATAGGATTCATTCTCTGGTCTGTGCTATCCTGCCCTGCCCTTTATAGCCCTGCTATAGGTGTGAATCCCTGGGCTGAATACAGCTTTCTGACTCCCAACTCTCTAAAAGACAATTTTATTTATCTTGGGTTTTTGGTACATAGCAAAGGGAGGAATGCTGATTTTGCCTGGTTTGAGGGAAAATTGTTATCAATCAGCTAATATTGCTCTAGGATTGGAAAAAATTAGTTCCTCAGATGTGGTCTGTGGCAATGCTCAGCACCCTTTGGTCTTAGTTTTTCTTAAAGGCTTGCACAGTGGAAAAAAGACAACTCCTTGGATGGCTCGGATTAGACATCATGCTGGTCCACCGGCTCCCATTAAACTGGTAAACACTGCACAGGTAAACGTTTTCTTTAAGAATTGTCAGAGGTCCTTGTTTGGGGCCACTTTAGTCTTCCTCTTAGCTCTTTTCCCAAAGGCAAAGGACCATCTTCTATGTTCATTGTCAAAGACCAACCTGAGGAACCAGCTTTACAACCAATGTGGTAAAACTTCCAGAAATGAAAAGTGCTGTCACTGTTCTGATGACCAGATGTTAGGGTTCATAAGACTCAGGGGGGCAGCACCCGACCTGCACCTACTAGTGGGATTCAGGAGTCTGTATTGCTGAGACACTCAGGTGAGTGTGATTCAGGTGGTTGATAAGCCATGTCTTCATAGCATTTTGTTCCTGCAAAATCAAACTTTCCCATAAGAGTCTGGTGTGAGAGGGCCAGATTAGGGATTTCAAAATAAGTTACAAATGTAGCTGCTCTCTAGAAGTTAAATAGCAACAACTGTGTGTCCAGTCCAGGCACTATGGAAGATGTAAAGGAAATGGTAAATTAATTTTCTTTCCTTCGAAAGAAAATTAATTAATGTAAAGCCCAATAGATTCACAATAAAAAATATGTAACTTGCTTGGATGAAAACAGGAATCTTACGAATGCACACTCAAGAATCCTATAGAGACCCATAGAGGAATTCCTATGAAGACTATAGAATGAACGAATTGTTTTTAAAATTTGAATTCATTTTATTATATTTTTATATGTTGATAACATTTGTGATTTAATTATACTTCTATACTTTGAACAGCATTACTATAATAATATTAATACTTGATGTCAAAAATAGTATTTTCAAGGACCAATACCCAAGATAATAACTCATTTATTCAGGACTTATTCTTTTAAAAAATATATATTTTTGTTGTTTTTCAGAGAGGAAAGAGATGGAGAGAGAGAGAGAGAAACATCAATGATGAAAGAGAATCATTATTGGCTGCTTCCTGCATACTTCCTACTGGGATTGAGCCCACAATGCAGGTATCAAACCATGACCTCCTTGTTCATAGGTGGATGCTCAATCACTGAGTTACACGGGTCGGGCAAGGCAAAATTCTTTTTTTCTTTTAGTTGTAGTTTTAAAGTGGTTGTGTGAGACAGTAAGTTCAGGTGTTTACCTATGCTGCCATCTTGTTTTTTTCATCAAGGCAAAATTCTTTTTAAATCTCAAATTGTTGTTACACGTCTAGTGGAATAACTTCAAATAGGATTCCATTTTTTCCAGTAATAATCCATTTATGACCTTAGCAAATGAAGCTAAGCCAATTATATTAATTTAATATACCTCAATGTTCTCATCTGTAAGAGGGGGCAATACATTTCTGTTTTATTGTATATGATGATGAGATTAACATGAGATAAAATGCAAGAGAATTCTTTAAAAAATGCTATAAAACTGTAAGGTGTTATTAAGCTGAGATGCTGTGAAAATGTCTGACCAAATGTTTGTAAAGTCATTTGATGAGAAAATGACAGTAATTGCCTTTTAAAGATGGGTGTAGGGTGACCAATCAAGGACAAGCTGAGGCTAGTAAGAGAATGGATATAGTGAAATAAGAACATTTTAAAATAAGTGCAATTTTCCATAAGATAAGATATTTTAGCTCAGCCATCTTCTGATATTCCTTTGAAGAAGCTATAATAATACAGACATATATTTTTATAAGTAAATATAATTGCATTTTTCTTTCATTCTCTTTATGCCCATTTTAGTTTTTAGTTCCCAGCATTTTAAATTCTGAAGTTACTTGTGCCAGTACCATGATGAAAACACAAATATTTATATTTACTAGAACTGTCCCCCAGGCTAAGACGTTTGTCCTGGAAGTATATACTAATCTTTTGACAGTTTAGTAATTCCTTGACTTTAGCCAACACTAAAGGCATAATTCAATCAATGCACTTATTTTCTCAGAGCTAGTCACTTAATGACACTAGATTCCAAATACAGAAGGGCATTTCATTCTTTCTGAGTCCTGAAACATGAAAATAAATTTAAAAGAAAAGAAACCTCTCAGCCTGAGAATTGTGTTGAAATACATAAACATATGAAACTTAGTGACTCAGATTGTTAGCCACAGAATCACTGGTTAGGCTGGATGAGATCCACTGTGGACAAAGGCCAGTCAGAATGATGATAATATTTTGCTTTTTTTTAGTGCTGAACAAAACCCTTTACAAATGTTACAAGTACAAAAGAAAAAGTGGAAAACACTTTCTTCCAATGTTCAGGCTAAGTAAGAATCTTGCTACCTTCGAGGCATTTTTCCTCCTAAATACAGAAGAACTCTAGTTGCAAATAATTGTAATACGGAGCAACTTAAGCAAAAGCCTCATTAGTATTCAATTAGCATAGTAAGCCCTCTTTCCTGGCCTCTTATTTGAAGCAGATTGAATCCACTGTGTAGTTTTAGAGTAAAGAAAACAATGGCTCCATAGTAGTTCTTACAAATAAAGCCAGGAGCTACATTCAGAATTATATTTTGTATTACTATATTACTATACTTTCATTAGAAGTTAACCTTCCACCAAAAAAAGCCTGTTCTTTTGCAATAATGTCAGGCATGAGTAATATCACCCATAGTAAATGCTGGGCTTCTTCAGAAATATCCTCCCACTATCTCCCCATCTGACCGGAACAGGAATTGGATAGCTTTAGAGCAAAAGAATAATGTGTCCATGTGTTTCTCCAGATCTCAGAGTCCTGGCAGCCAGCCTCAACTCTCTTGGCCACCATAAAGCAGTCATTGAAGGGACACAGCTGCAGGAACTAGCACTAAATAAATCCACAGGGCTGGAGGCACAAGTCATGTCCATGACCCTAACACAATACCTTGTGATTATGGATGAATGGATTAGCATCTAATGGTGCTGTGGCAGTTTATGCAAAATTAATCGGAGCCTCTGCTTGGGCTGAGTTTCTAATGGAAAGATGTCCACTTAACACACACACACACACACACACACACACACACACACACACACACACCAAAAACCCAAAAGAACAAAACACTACCAAAAAAACCCAACAACAATAACAAAAAAATCCAAGAGTCCTCCTTAGGTGATAAGGACTTTGACTGGTATTGTGGGGGAGCCTAAAGACCAATGGAAATGGGAAGTGAGCTGTTATTAGTGGTACATGAATTCTCTTCAGAACAGAGTTGAGGTACAATAACCCAGGAATTGATCAAGTTATTGCCATGCTCTTGGCTTATTTTAGAGTTGAGGTTGGGGGAGCTTGGGAAAGAGGTTGGGGAAATCTGTCTTGAGGTCTAGCGTTTTCTCACATGGGGAAAGAGACTAAGGAAGAAAAAGAAATTAGACACTAATCTACCAAGAACAATACTTCCCAAAATGTGTTTTGATTCACTTTTGTTTATATTTGAAGAAGATGTTGTGATTTATTAAGTTTGAGAAATGAGGTAAGTTAAACATACACACATGGTTGTAGAACTTCTAGAAGCCTTTAATATGCTAATGTGCACTATCAGTATTCAGGAAGACTGGCAAAGTGCACTATTTCCCAAATGTTTTTGATCATAGAAACCTTTTTAGGAGGTGTTTACAAAGGTTTTTAAAAATTGCATTATTATGAAATATTAAAATTTGTATCTTTAGTGTTATCTCAAACTAAGGGATTTTAAAGGTCTTAAAAATACAATTGAAAAGACTATTTAAAATATCACATTGTTTTCAAATTGTGCATTGATGTCTTTTCCAAAATATTCAGTAAGAACATAATGGACATGGCTAAGACCTTATTCTACTTCTGAAAGACCCTGTGTTTATAATTTGTGCCATTCTTCAAGTTGATGGGAAACTTTGTATTGTCTTAGAAGACAAGAAACTTATTCCCACCCACCTCCATTTGTACTCTCTCCTTCAGGTAGGAACCAAATCAGCCTTCTGGGTAGCAAGAGAGATGAAAGCCATCTCATTGTGCCAATTCTCCCTTTGTCCCTCTCAATGATAGTGTGGTGCTTCCAACACAATTGTTTTTATTTTCATTTATTTTTTACTTTTTTATTGATTTTAGAGAGGGGAAAAAGGGAGATAGAGAAAAGTGGGAGAGAAAAACATGAATACAAGAGAGACATTGATTGGTTACCTCCTGAGTGCACCTTGACTGGGGGGTCAAACCCACAACCCAGGAATCAAACCCATGACCTCTGTTACAGGCGATGATGCCCTAACAAGCTGAGCCACATCGGAGGGGACAAGGCAATCATTTTTGCCAGTGTCTAGAATATCTCTGTGAAGGAAGCAAAGATGGGATGTAAGCTAGCCATACAATGGCATGGGCACACTGGGCTCCTGATTATTTTTAAGGAGCTATCACTTACAGGTTAATGGGAATCTATTGCAGCACCCACATTAACAATCCTGTGATTTGTTCTGGAAGGATCTGAGTTCTTTACATTTTCTAAGTAGGAGTCTTTTTAACTACGCTCACTACCTTAGTTGTCCCTTCAGGATTCATAGAAGTCAAGCCTTCGTTACAGAGGATCAAATTTTATAAAATTTAGCAATTCAGTTTATAACTTTTATTTTTTGTTTTTGTTTCAGCTTTATTGGTGTATAACTGACAGATAAAATTATATTTAAGGTGTATAACATAACTTGATATAGTTATACATTGTGAAATAATTGTCAGTTGTGCTAATTAACATACCCACATAGGTATCACACAGTCATTTATCTTTGTGCGTGTGTGTATGAAAACACTTAAGATCCACTCTCTCAGAAAATTTCTTTTTTTTCAAAAATTTTATTGAATTTATATAATTTCCAGGTGTACAGTTCTATAATACATCATCTGTATATTGTACCACTCATTCTTCTGTCACCACCTTATCCTCTTCTACCTCTCCCCAACCCCCTTTCTGTCTTGTAATCACCATACTGTTATCTGTGTTTATGAGCTCTTTTTTTCTTAATCCCTTCACCCTTTTCATCCAGCCCCCTCAACTATTATCCCACTGACAGCTGTTTGTTTATGTATGAGTTTATTTTTATTTTGTTTGTTTATTTTGTTCATTAGATTCCACATGTAAGTGAAATCATATGGTATTTGTCTTTCTATGACTGGTTTATTTTACTTAGCAAAATACTCTCCTTTTGCAGTTGCAAAAGGTAAGATTTCCTTCTTTTGTACAACTGAGTAGTATTCCATTGTGTAAATATACCACAGCTTTTTTATCCACTCATCTGCTGAAGGGCACTTGGGCTGCTTCCAGATTTTGGCTATTGTAAGCAACAATGCAATGAACATAGGGATGCATATAGTCTTCTGAATTAACGTTTCAGCTTTCTTTGGATATATTCTCAGAAGTGGAATCTCTGTGCCATATGGCAGTTTTATTTTAAAATTTTTTGGAGGATTCCATAGTATATCTACCAATCTGCACTCCCATTACCAGCACTTGTAAAGAATGTATATTCTGGTGCTTTGGGGTGAAATGCTCTGAAGATATAATTAAATCTATCTGATCTAGTGTGTCACGTAAGGCTGTGGTTTCCTTATTGATTTTCTGTCAAGCCTGTTCATCTATTGATGTCAAAAGACTGTTAAAATCCCCTATTATGACAGCATTACTATTGCTCTCTCCCTTTATCTCCATCAAAATTTGCTTTATATACTTAGGTGCTCATATGTTGGGTGCATAAATGTTTACAAGGGTCATATTCTTTTGTTGGTTTGCTCCCTGTATCATTATGTAGCATCATTCCTTGTCTCTTAGTATAGCCTTTATTTTAGAGTCTATTTTGTCTGATGTAAATATTTCTACCCCAGCTTTTTTTATTTCAGTTTTCATAAACTATCCCTTTTCCATCTCTTTACTTTTAGTCTGTGTGTATCTTTCCTTGTCCTGAGGTAGGCAACTTGTAGATAGCAAATATGTAGGTCATGTTTTCTTATCCATTCAGCTACCCTATGTGTTTTGATTGAGGAATTTAAGCCATTTATATTTAAAGGGATTATTGATAGGTACATATTTATCACCATTTCATTCTTTATAACTATGTTCTTCTGTTTTTTTTCCCTGTCCTTAAAGAAGACCTTTTAACATTTTTTGTAATACTGGTTTGTTGGTAATACATCCTTTAGCTTTTTCTTGTCTGGGAAGGTCTCTATTTCTCCTTCAATTTAAATGACCACAATGCTGAGTAAAGCAGTCTTGGTTGTAGGTCATTGCTTACACAGTATTAATAACTCAGAACATATATATATATATATATATATATATATATATATATATATATATATATAAAAGCCTAAGCAACCATCCAACCATTCAACCGTCCAATCAATATCTATGATGTGCAATGACCATCAGGGGACAGATGCTCAAAGCAGGAGCTGATGAGCAGTGGTGACTTGGCAGCTGCAGGACTTGGGTGATGCATCTGGAACCAGAAAGGAGGGAGCCTGATTTGGCAATGTGTCACCTGAGAACTGCCCTTTTGCAATCTGGGACCTCTTGGGGGATGTCAGAGAGTTGGTTTCAGCCCAATTCCTGCAGACCAGGCTGAGTGACCCGACCATGTGCAGTGGATCTCTAGTTTATTTATAATAAATTCTAAATCTATGCACTAAAACTTATTTACTAATATGATTTTGTTTACTTTAATATATACCCAAAAATTGAATTGCTGGATCATATATTAATTCTATTTTTAATGTTTTGAGGAAACTCCATACAGTTTTATTGTGATGACTGCATCAATTTACATTCCCACCAATAGTATACAAGGATTCCCTTTTCTTCATATTACTCTCTTTTTATACCAGTCATGCTAACATATATTAGGTGATATCTCATTGTGGTTTTGATTTGCATTTCCCTGGTGATTACTAATGTTGAGCATCTTTTCATATGTCTATTGGTCATTTCTATGTATTCTTTGGAAAAATGTCTATTCAGGTTCTTTGCCCATTTTTTTTATTTGAGTTATTTGTTTTGTGCCATTAATTTACTTATATATTTTGGATATTAACTCCTTAATCAATAAATAATTTGGATTTTTTTTCTATTCTATAGATTGCCTTCTCATTCTGTTGATTGTTTCTTTTGATGTTCACGGCTTTTTAATTGATATAGTCTCACTTGATTTTGCTTTTTAAATTGGAAAATATAGAAAAAGAGAAGTAAAACATAAAGGCATTTTATTTTATTAAATATTTTTATTGATTTTAGAGAGGGACAGAGATATAGAAAATCAATGATGAGAGGAATCATTGATCAGCTGCCTCCTGCACTCACCCTACTGGGGACTGAGCCTGGGCATGTGCCCTTGACTGGAATGGAACCTGGATCCTTCGGTCCCTAGACTGACACTCTACTCCCTAGGGTATATAGGGCTAAAGACATTTTATTTTATTTTTATTTTATTTTATATTTTATTGATTTTTTTTTACAGAGAAGAAGGGAGAAGGATAGAGTTAGAAACATCGATGAGAGAGAGATATCGATCAGCTGCATCCTGCACGCACACCCTGGTGATGTGCCCACAACCAAGGTACATGCCCTTGACTGGAATAGAATGTGGGATCTTTCAGTCCAAAGACCAATGCTCTATCCACTGAGCCAAATTGGTTTCGGCAGGGCTAAAGGCATTTTAAACATATTTTGGTGTATTCCAGTTTTGTGATTAATGAAAGTTCATCTTACATAGTTCTGTCTAAATGCTTATTCTATATTTCTATACCTTGATTCTCTGCCTCATACTCTAAGTAAAATAAACATACAACACAAGTGTTTTTCCAATTTATAATAAACTCTAAATAAGTATTACCTGAAATGGTAATTCCATTATGTATTTAATTATTCCCCAACATATTTTTATTACTTCCAAATTTTGATTATTAAATATATCTAAATAAATATGTTTGTAATGATATTTATATGCATTTTAACAATTTTGGAGAATAACTGCTCTAGAAATGAAATTTCTAAGAGGATGTAAATATTTTAAGACTCTTGATATATATATTTAGCTTACAATAATAATGTCTGTGTTCTTGAAAAGTTATAGTAATTCTTATGGGATTTTTAACTGAACATGGATAATATTTTATTGCAAAAGCACTTTTAGGTTTGAGGGAGAAGAGTATTAGTTAAAATATGTTAAAAACTGGGTTATTAGAACTAATAAGGAAAGTCAGTTTGAATTTGTGATTAATTCTTAACTGTAGACTACTTTAAACAATGTGCTTTTATTGTGGTAGTCCATAAAGTAGTACCTAGACTTATGAAAAGTTTATAGTGCTCTGTGTCAGGCTTTTGGCTCAAAGTCAAGCAGACTCGGCTTTAAACTCAGACTTCATAACCTACCACCTGGCCTTGGGCAATTTTCTTAACTTCTTTGTGTTATTTTATAACATCTGTTTAATGAAGAGAATGTTAGTTCCTTTTTCATAGGGTTACTCTGGGATTTAAATAAAATCATGTATTCAGAGTACTGAGTATCTAGGAGTGCCCAATACATTTTATCAGTTATTAGAATAATTTAAAATGAAATTTAGTATTCAGAATTCAGTTATAATTTTTACATTAATAAACAGATCAGTTGGAGAGTTTCAAAGAAATAAACCTACCATTTATATGAGTTTCTTCATGTAAATAAGCTATCATTTTCCATGAAATTATATTCATTGTTTTAAAAACCTGTTCTCTATATAATGTGTGTCTCTGTGTGTGAGTAAAACAAAAGTAAGTTATAAGAAAAGTCCCTCAGTACAGTGATGAATTCTGAATTAAGAGGTCTATTATTAATTTATTGTTTTATATTTTTATTTATTTATTTATTTATTTATTTATTTTTATTAATGTGTTACATGTATACATATCTTCCCATTGCCTCCCCCCTCCCAGGCATACCCTAACCCCCCAGAGTTTTGTGTTCATTGGTTATGCTCATATGCATGCATACAAGTCCTTTGGTTGATCTCTTATCTACCACACTAGAAAGAAAAAATTAGCTTGATTTAATACTTTTAACATTTGAAATATGAAGGAAAACAATAAAAGTTTACTTCAAAATTAATGAATATATTTCAAATAAGCTTATATCAAACATAAATGCATCAAAAATATCCATATTTATAGTTTATACCTAAGGAACAAGTACAAATGGATCCAATAGAAAACACAACATTTTTCTAAGTGTTTCTCTAAGTAGTACTCAGGGAAAGCCTTGGAGTGAAAAGTTGTCCCTGCATGCATTATGTTGGGTATTTGGGTGAAGCAGTATTCAGTTTCCATAGGCCGTTTTAGATGCTATTTGGTTACTGTGGTTAGTGGAATTTTTTTTCTTTTGTACTCACTTTACCTCAAATTCTCCATAACTTCTTAGCTCAGCAAAACTCTCATGATGCTTCTGAACTAGAAGCTCAGGCCAATATTGTCATTACATGACTTTGTTTCTTGGCTTGAGAAATGACCTTTGGGTTCTCTTTGTTTCATACCAAGCAGAAATAGCAAACAATTCCACAAAGTCAGGTGAGAAATTTCAACACACCTTTAAGTTAAGGCCATCCAAAGGAATAAGAGACCTGAAAACCCTAGTTTGCATGGTAAGTCAAAATTCTGACCAAGGAATTATTTCTTTCGGACTTTAGGATTGATGTTATTGCTTTTTCAGTCTCAAATTTCTTAGCAAGTTCAGCACAGTCAGTCACAGAATTTATACTCAGGTCACCTTTTACAGAGCATAAAAGGAATGAGACTTGAGTGACTCAAGCTTCTCCGTGGGTCTGGGGATTTTGCCAAGGTTTAAATGATATAGACAGACTGTCTTTGAGATTATAAATGTCATACTTGGACTTTGTACTCATTACCTTTTTACTTTGATAGCCAAGTTATATTACCTTTTACATTATGGCTGTTTGGGTTACCTGTGACCTTTCTGCATTCATTTTCAACTTTTTTATTCTAGGTCCTAAAACTAGTTTGTGTTTCTAAGTTCTTGCATTAGGCATACTTCCTGAGTTCAATGCAGTTGTCTAATCAACTGGTTTAAAAATTTTAAAAATAGACAACTTTAAAAAGTGATACATATTGAGACTGGTTACTAAAGTTGTCATTTGGTAGTTGTTCAGAAACCTCTTTGTGTTAATTCAGAAAACCTGAAACATAAGTTGCCAATGCTTTTTATTTTTATTTTTAATTTTTAGTGAGATTAGACATTTTAAAAAGATTTTTTCCCAAATCTTCTTCTTGTAAAGTAATAATGAAAAGGAAAACTCTAGACTTAAAAGCAAACCATGAAAATGACATAAAATGTCAGACAAGCAATAATTCTCCCAAGTCAGTTTACTTTGAGGAATGAGAAAATTAGAGAAAGAAGGTGGCAGAAATAATTATTTAAGACACATCCCCCATTTCACACAACCCATTCTATGAACTTGTGAAAATTAATGGAGAATGCTGGGAAATATCCCTGTCCCTCAATGAAAATCTCTAAGCACCATCACCATGCTGAGATTTTGCCGGTGGTATGCAAGCACCTGTGCATTTTAAATGGTTTTAGACCAGGGTTTCTCAACCTGAGCAGTATCTACATTTAGGGCTAAGTGTTGTGGGGGCTGTTTGTGCATTCAGGATGTTTAGCAGCATCCCTAACTTCTATTCATTAGAAGTCAGTAGCACTCCTAGACTCAGTCATCAAAATATCCCCAAAAAGTGCCAAATGAGGGAGGGCTACAAAATCAACCCCAGTTAAGAATCCCTCTCCTAAATAACAGCTCTGATGCTGGCCTCAATTGTTTCCTACTCTGTTTTGAAGACGTTTGTCCAGGAGCCAAAAGACCCAAAGAGAGTAAATCTATAGCCTCCTTGGCTAGGTTCTGATGTGAGAAGAGTTTGGGGGTTTTCTTTCTTGCTTTCTGAAATAGTGAAAAGTAATCAAACAAACAGAAATATTGGTTATATTTCAAACATAGAGAAACACATATCAAAGTTTAGGTCAATAGCAAACCCAAAATTTGATTTCTGCACTTTCTTTTTCATATGAACTCATTAGATTTTTTTTTCTATTTTCTTCTAATCCTTCAAAATAGGAATTTGAGTTTATAATATTAATAGATCGCTAAGAGTTATAGATATTATTTCTATTTCATATAAAAAAAGGCGAGTCTCAGGTGAGGCTGAGCAATGGTACTAAGCCTACCCAAAGCACTGCTATTTTAAATTCGTGGGGTTTAAGTCAGGATCGGGAAGTGAGTGTCCCTTCTTAGTCTTGTCTTCTCTACAGAGCGACCCTGCTAGGCTGAGCAAGCCCCTGTGCAGGTGAGCCCGCCTGATAACTTGGGCAAACCTGCGTCCCGCCTCTACCCCTTGCTCCTTGATCTTGGACTCATTACTCCGGGAATCGTTCCTCAGTTGAAAATGGGAACAACTAGAATTAACTGATGTGATTATTGCGCTGATTACATTACTATCACAATCACTGACACCCAGATGTCTCACTTCTCCTTTCCCTTCATTCTGCTCCACTTGTTTCTGCCCTTACGCACACCCGGCCCTCAGGGGCCACAGTCTTGGGCACCCTCTCCTCAGATTCTGTGGCCCAGTGCTGGATAACCACCAACACCTACTTGAGGTTTTAGAAAACTGAGTGCGTGTGCTTTATAGAATCAATGGAGAGCTTTGTCTGTCTTTCAGTTTCATAGTACTTGGAATGGTTTCATTAAATTTCCAAATGCTTAGATGTCTAGGAATAGAAAAAAATTAGTTTTTTTGTGAGAATAGTGACTGAAGTCTTAGAGGAAGGGCAGGAGCAATGCTAGAGGTCATCTGGCCAGCCAGGAGTCCTAGGATAGCCCTCCTGACATCAGCTGGAAACCTTTCATTTATGAGAATTCGGTCCTTTGTGGACACCACATTTCATTTTTGAGAAGTTCTAATTATTGAAAAGGTCTGATACTGTTCTACCTGCTTCTTTGAGGTTTTCTTCTGGAACAATACTGGTTATATCTTCTTTGTTCACTAATGAGCTATTCAGCTGTCAGCATGTCATGGACCTATACATTTGTTGCATTTAATGACTTGATATGTGAAAATATCAAATACAAAATAATGAAACATTTTACAGACACACAAGCACCTGAAACCTAGTCTCATTTCTTGCATTTTGGGGGTTGTGTAACTTGAAGACTACAGAATCTTCAGATAAAATGTTTATAATGAGTATGGCCATCAAAACTTCAGCAGAAGAGATCTAATTGCCAGATGAATTATAATTATTTTTTAAAATATGTTTTTATTGATTTCAAAGAGGAAGGAGAGAGAGAGGGGGATAGAAACATCAATGAAAAGAGAGAATCATTGATCTGTTACCTCCTGCATGCCCCACACTGGAGATGGAGTGCCCTGAACCGGAATTGAACTGTGACCTCCTGGTTCATAAGTGGATGCTCAATCACTGAGCCATGCTGGCTGGGCTGTGATACTTGGTTTTGTCTGCAATAGTATTTGAATACTGACTTCATAGAGGATGCCTGTAAGAATCCCAGCCTTCTTCCAGAAGAATGTGTCAAACACACTCCAGGGGAATATGAACTGGAACCTCCATGATATGCCCAGAAAATAACAAAAGAAACTTTAAACATGACTCAAGTCATTTCATATGGACCTCTATGCCACCTTTGTAATTAGAGAAGAAAAATGAAATATGTGTAAAGGTCATAATATTAAATGGCTAATAAAGGAGAGACCCCATTACATGTGGTATATGCAATGTTCCCATTAACTTTAAAATGCTGTGTGAACTTTCTACTAGATGGTAACACCTTCTGGTATCCTTCTATCTTTTCTCCCCGTGCTTTTTCTGAAAACCAGAAACACTTTCCACTGAGACACTTTGCAGAATTAACTGAGCAGCCTGTGCTGCCAGCACATTTTCCTAGGGCCACCTTTCCACTGTGCAACCTCCTTCTGTTAGAATGGGCCATTCCACAAACACAGGTATTCAAGTGGATGGAATATGGTACAAAAAAGATGTCAGAGATTAAGTGAAATCTTGAAGTGTACGCAGTTACCCTTCAGGTGCCTAAGTATTTGCCTTTGTTTATGGGCATATAAGTACCCTGATATCAACACTTCCACTACCAATCATAAGTGGTGAGATCTTGGACCATTGCCTAACCTCTCTGTGCTTCAGTTTTCCTATTGCTAAAAGAGAATGATAATCATACTTATATCTTTAAATTATTATGAGGATAAGTGAATTTAAGTTAAGTATGTAGAACAATGTAGAGCCTAGAACTGATATATATGTGTGCTATTATTAGTATACAGAGAAGAAAATTGGCAATGTCTATGTTTCTCATTTTATTGGCTATTCATGGCTTTGAAAAGTCATATAATAATTTAAGTGTTTTTTTTAAACCTAATTTAATAAGCAGATTTACTCTCCACTGTGATCAAGTCCTACTTAACAGATCAAGAAGGTTTTAATTTTAAGGGTACCAGGTTCAATTTCTGCCTCCACAAATTGAGATATTCTGAGTCCTTTTTCCAGTGTGTGTGTGTCGGGGGGAGAGGGGTGCACACACACACACACATACGCTGAAAAAGTGCTGGAGATGGAACCAGCTGGCTGGGACTGCCCATTCTTTTGTCATTATTCTACATAATGAAACCATGTGATTTCTTTCATTATATGCAACTGCTACCACCTGGTCTGCCTTTAATAGATGCCATGCCCAGAAATGATGAAAGTTTTTGGCTCTTACAAATGAGAATATCCCTCCAAATGAGCTGAATACTTATGGTGGAGGTAGGAAATGAAAGGTCATGAATTCTTTTTTTTCCTTTTTCTGTTAAACCTTAGTAGCTTTCATTGCATTACTCTTCACTTAATTCTATATTTAGATCCTTGAACAAAAACTTTATGACACTTTTTAACAGTCTCACTATGTATAAAAGCAATACACACTTTTTAGAAAAATGATTTTAATAGTTGCCCATAGACCAGGATTCCCGTATTTCTGGCCATCAGCTATATCCTCATTCAGACAAGAAGTAAGATGTTGGGCTACACGATTCCTTCTACCTACTCATCCTGATATAGGGAGTGGGGTTTCCCCAGGCTCAAGAGGAAGAAGAACTGTTCTCTTTTTGCCCCAGCAAGAATTCTTTTCCAGAGCATCATCAAGGAAAACAAAGTTAAGCCTAGCCATCCTGAGGTGTTCTGCCCATCAGGTCTGAGATGGTACTAAGTTGCCTTGCAGAGCCAACAAGGTAAATATAGAAAACAGGAAAAGCCTTCTATGTCATTTACGAATCTCCTCCTTGCTCCTGATACTTATACCCCCTTGCTTCTTAAGCAGCTAATGTCCTTTATAATAGCCTTTGTTATTCAAGGTCTCACAGTGGTGCTATAGCCAGAACAACCTTGAATGGTATCACTGCACATGCATGACTTTTTCAGTCTCATATGCTGTCACTTCTCCCTCATGTGCCTCTGACTCCTTCAGTTGGGACCCTTCAACCTATTTGGGTAATCTAACTCAGTAGTACCTGAGAAGACTTGATGGTGGCTTTTCAGACACTGTAGCAAGTTGATGGTGGTAGGCAGGATGTTTAGAGACCCATAATATTACATAAGAAGGCTGTGTCATACTCAGGGCTGCTGCTTGCAGAGGCATAAAAATGAAATCAGGTCTGATCACTCACTCTACTCTCCCAACCCTTGCATTTCAGCTTCCCTTTAAGTAGAAAAACTGGTATTTTCAATTCTTAAGGAAGTCCATGATGCCCCTTTAGATATAAAGAGTCATCATTTTAGAATCTATACATTATGTTTGCTGAGGATGGGAGTTATGAGCTTAAGATATTATGAACATGTATCATAAGTCTTCTTCTACATGTCTATCACAGAACTAGAGTCCATAGATTTTTTTCTGACAAACACTAAAGGTTATAGTATTAGTGTATTTATTTGCTTTAATAAGATTATTATATAATTTTTAAAGGGAAAAAACTCATAGAAGTCAATAAATTTGAAGAAAAAGATAGAGAAAACTTTTCATTTGCAAAAACACAATAAAAGCATTTTTTAAAACTGCAGCTTATATGATATTAATAGTCATCAAACCCTTGCAGTGGATGAATTTTTATCATGTGGTAACATTTCAGGCTATTATTGACATTTACCATTCCTTATCATGAACATTCTTAGATCATTCCCCAAGGAATTCTAAAATTTTTCTAAGAATTTTTTGCATCATTCTAAAATAGCATTTGTTAAGCTTGAGTGCCTTAGGAAAAAAACATTGTTTTATTATTTTTTTGCATAGCAACATCCCAAACACAGCAAACATGAGGAGGAGACATGGAAAATGGAGAGTCTGAGAGAAAGACAGTCATGAGAAACTGGTCACGTGTGTGCTCTCAGCAGCCACTTGAGAACCATGTTGCTTCTCTCCCAGGACGGCTGCAAGGGGCCAGGCCCATCCGTGGTTCTCATTTCCTGAAGCTCTTCCTTAGCAAGTTTCAAAAAGTTTTATTTTATTCTGAAATTAGGTGAAAAGGAAAAAATGAATGTTTATTGAAAGAAAAAAAATCCTTTCAAGATGATGTGTACTCCCATAAGGATGGGTTGCATATTTTAGAAGTATAGTAAGTATGCACTGTTCTAAAAAAAGTTACCATAGAAACAAAACTTTCTCCCCATTAGATGGAAGGGTAATCACAGTAGTAAATTTCCACACAAACATCTAAGCTACACAAATTAAGCACTGGATGGGCATCAAATCCAGTAGACTGTGGTTTTAATAGGCAGGTATTAGAGGGAGAGAATAAGAACCATAATATAAGAGAAAATGTTTACATATCCAACAATCAAACTATAAGTTCGCTATAAATAACCCATCAAACTGGACACTTTGATGCCCACTGATTTTTATTCTGCTCTAATTTCTCAATAGAGCACCACCCTAGCTCTGAGCTAAGCAGTATTAAAGTGGATTTTTTCAATCTAGTTCATAAGAATTTATTCTGAAAAAGACTTGAACAAAACAAAAGTGACATACCACTGACTAGGTGCATAGTAGGTATGTCAAGAGGGTCAATAATCATGGGGGCTTCCACACGAGCTGGATTTGAGCCAGGTTTTAAAAGACAAGGTAGCATAAAGGAATATGAGGGATATTTTGGTAGAAGAGCTACTACTATATTTTATCTATCTTAAGATGTACGTTTTTCACATGTGAGCAGCTTCAAAATGAGGCTATCAAAATGAGGCTAACAAGGGAGTTCTTTGAATGTGGTCTGTGTTCTCAAGTTAATGTATACCCTTCCATTGTTGGGAAAGACAATCAAGAGAGAGGAAAGCACAAAACACAGGAAGCAGTAGACATACCAGATGGCACAGCAAGGTGGAGATATCTCAGATGATTACAATGAATCCAGACTGGAAAATTCAACATGGTGTGGCCTAGGACAGGACAAGTTTCCATATTCATGGTCTCTCTTTTATCCAAAATGAACACATAAGCATAATGAAAGTCAATAAAACTATTTCTCTCTTGATGAAATCCACAATATTGATGGTGTATGATAATGGTGAGAAAGTAAAAAGTTATTCCTTATATGAAGTTGTGATGTCACATGATACACATGTGAACTAATGTGGTCATTGTCACTTTAACTGAGTTTTGTACATTGTTGGCTCTGCATATGTTGAGTTTAATAGACATTTAAAATATCTTATAAAAGATTCTACCCCCATTAATTCCTGAAATTAAAGCTTTTGTATATACAGAAAAGTATGGAAACAGAAACAGTTTGCTAGTATATTACTTGAAGGAAGTGGTTGTCATTGTATGAAAGACCAATATCATCAAAATATGCAAAAGAGGAGTCATAACTGGGAATAAAATCTCAGAGACAATTTTGGAGAGCTCTATGTTTAATGTATCACCCACACTCCTGATGGTCCAGAAAATGGTAAGATATGGACAATGATGATTCTGTATAGAAAAGTGATAAAGATGAGTCCAGCTCTGAATGTAAAGACATTTTAGGATTACCTTATCCTTCACCTTTTTACATCACATAGGAATACTTAAGACGTTTTTATCTAAAAAGAAATCTAAAATAAAAAAATTATTAGTGATAACAGAGCACTATAACAATGTGTTCATTTTATTTCCTTCTTAGTGGTACATGAGATAGTGAGACATCTGACTATGATGGCATCTTAGATTTAATGATATATGGGTATATGAGAAAGAGAAGATGAATATGACCTCAAGAACATTCAATAGAAAAGCAGAAGTTCAATATAGGCAAGAATCATACTAGATAAGATACCCAGAACAATACTGGTTAGCAAATATAATAATTTTTAAATTAGTTTTTCTTAAACACTTGAATAAGCAACATAGAACATGTGAATTCTGATGGAACTATTAAAAAGAATCTAAAAGTTTTAAGTAGTTTAAAAATCTATTTTAAGAACATTAGTCTCAATATGCTTATTAACTGTTTATAATAATATTAACCTGAATACTCACTATAATTTCATTCCATTTCCATGAAAACTATCTGAGTTTTTAAAAAACACACTCAAATACCATATGATGAATTAATACCAGATAATTACATAAAATAAACTTATGAGGTAGTACTATAACAATGATAGAATAATGCATCTTTCACAAGGTTTATTCTGGTTAAGGTTCTGGTTTATATTTTTCCTTTTTGAGAAATTTCCATTGTATCATTTTAAACAACATAAGGATCAATTGTCATCAATTTGTTCAGCTTATGCTGAAACAATTAAAATGTGAAAACTTAGGATCTTGGCACATTCTTTATTTTACTTTTTATGTTTATAAAATATTTTTAGAAGAAACAAGAGTCTTTTAGATTTTATTACTGTATGTCTTTTAGGGTGTGTCGAAGGGATTTTAAAAAAAAAGCATTGGGTGCATTACAAAAGAACTAATAGCAGTTTAATGCTATGGAAAGATGGTGACCCAAATTCTAAGATAACATTATAATTTGAAGCCTTACTTGCCAATCTCACTGTTTATATCACCCGTACCTTATATGGCTCTCATGTTACTGTTAGTCATCATCTTACTACGTGGGTGGCAGCTGCCTGTCATCTCAATAATTCTGTGGAAAAGCCAGGGAATTTATTTTAGTGTTTGTCCAAATGAAACCACATATGGCCTCCAGGGTGCTCTGGGCCTGAAGCCTAAGCCTGCTGGCTGTGCTGAACCATTGAGCTTATCCAGAAGAAAATTCTACTGTCTCCTGAAAGCCAGTAAAGATAAAAGGAACTTGTGTTAGTCCAAAACAGCAGAGCTCATGTGTGGGAATTGCACAAGATGAGGGTTTGTCCTCTGTGTTGGCCTCAGAAAAGGCCAGGAAAGTAGACAGCTGCTGGGACCCTCAGATTCATTGTGTTGCTTGCTTGGAAGAAACTTTTGCTTGGATAGTTAACTTGGTCTTGATTAACCCTATTGGTGAATAGGGAGCCTTGTATATGTAATAGCAACCTCTGGCTCTTAGGTCTACTTAGATGATATGCTAGCCACCCCATTGGAACAGAATTCTATGAAAGATAAGACTTAACAGGCTCCGTGGGCCTTAGAAAGATCCAATTTCTCTTAATAGTCATTGAATAGAGTGGCATATATGATAGCAACGATTCTTGGGCAGTATGGAAAGCTATTGACCCTTGTTATTCCATGGCAATATACTTGATAAAATTGTCACTTGCACTGTTATTAACTCCCTATGCCCTACCACTACATTCCTGTTTATACCTTCTTGGGGGAATTGCTTGGAAAAACTCCAAATATTGTAGTGGGTTGGCTGCTCTTTGTTGTTCTTAGCAAGATACTATGAAAGAGAAGAACTCAGGTGAAGGGGGTATAATTTGCACAGAAAGATGTAAATGAGTAGAGTTGTATTAAGGGAGATTAATGGAAGAATGAGAAAATGTCACCAAGAGCAGAGAGATGTCTTTAGAGACAAGTCTAAGATCATCCAACTATTGTATTCCCAATTACTTTGTATGGATGCAAAAGTCAGAGAGTGAAGAAGACTGATAGGAAAAATATTGATTCATTTGAAATATGTTGTAGGAGAGCGCTAGTGGAACCACCAGGAAGACAAATAAGTGGTTCTAGAACAAATTAAGTTTGCAACATTGTTGGAGGCCAAAATGACCAAATTGAAGTTATTCTATTTGAAGTACATCATGAGAAGGCCCAATTCTTTAGAAAATATAATAATGCTGTGGAACACAGAATGCATCAGGAAATGAGAAAGATCAAATATTAGATGGACTGACTCTATAAAAGAAGCCAGAGGCATGCATCTACAGGAGCTGAGCAGGGCTGTTGAGGACAGGACACTGTGGACAGCACTGTTACTCATTCATAGGAATGTCATTCACAGGGACAGCACTCATTCATAGGAATGTCACTCACAGGGACAGCACTCATTCAGAGCCGACTCTATGGCACATAACCCACAAAGGAGTTCTCTAAATGTGGCCTGTGTTCTCAAGTTAATGTATACCCTTCCAGTGTTGGGAAAGACAATCAAGAGAGAGGAAAGCACAAAATGCAGGAAGCAGTAGACACACCAGATGTCACAGGAAGGTGGAGACATCTCAGATGGTTACAATGAATCCAGACTGGAAATTTCAACATGGTGTGGCCTAGGACAGGGC
The DNA here is from genome assembly GCA_004026805.1 of Lasiurus borealis. Taxonomy (NCBI): domain Eukaryota; kingdom Metazoa; phylum Chordata; class Mammalia; order Chiroptera; family Vespertilionidae; genus Lasiurus; species Lasiurus borealis. The sequence goes on along the minus strand of PVJN01017430.1, from coordinate 1,578 downwards.
AAGTTCCCATATTCATGGTCTCTCTTTTATCCAAAATGAACACATAAGCATAATGAAAGTCAATAAAACTATTTCTCTCTTGATGGAATCCACAATGTTGATGGTGTATGACAATGGTGAGAAAGTAAAAAGTTATTCCTTATATGAATGTTTACATTGATCTATAATGCTCCTCTTGGCAAGAGAAATCTGATCCCCATAGACTGTGACAGAAGAAAACCATGTATCTGTTAAATTGAAGTAATTCTTCAGTAGATATATCTACCATTATTTTTATATTACTAGAATATATACACACATACATGTTATAGTGCTTAAAAAGATACACAAGAATCCAGTCATAGTGATTGCTTCTGGAGAGGGGGATTCAGTGGCTCTAGGAAAGGAGCATGAGGGGGACTTACTTCCTTCTACTCACCTTTGAGCACATTATGAATTTAAACTATGTATATACATCACCAATACCACACCCACACACACACCCACACACACACAGTAAAAACATAGTTTCGAATAAAAGTACAAATGCACACATCTTCTGACCTAGTTATTTTTCTCCTGGAATAATTTCCTACAAATATAACTAAATGTATGTAATAATGTATGTTCAGAGTCACTGTGTCATTGCTTTTATAGCAAATATTGAAAACAACTTAAATGAAGTAACTTAATGTCCATTGATAGCACACTGGTAAAATTATTTGTGCAATTTAATACTATGCATCCACAAAAAAGAATGAAAAACATTATGATAAAAAAAATGCTCCACAGCCAAGACCAGTTTGGCTCAGTGGATAGAGCGTCGGCCTGCGGACTGAAAGGTCCCAGGTTCGATTCCGGTCGGGGGCATGTACCTTGCTTGCAGGCACATCTTCACTATGGGGCGTGCAGGAGGTGGCTGATCGATGTCTCTCTGTCTTTCTGACTTTCTATCTCTCTCCCTTCCTCTCTGTAAAAAAATCAATAAAATATATTTTTTAAAAATGCTCCACAACATTATTATTTTAAAAAAATTTAATATATTTTATTGATTTTTTTAGAGAGATAGTTAGAAACATCGATCAGACGCCTACTGCACACTCCCAACTGGGGATGTACCTGCAACCAAGGTACATGCCCTTGACTGGAATTGAACCTGGGACCCTTCAGTCTGCAGGCCGACGCTCTATCCACTGAACCAAACCAGTTTCAGTGCTCCACAACATTATTAATGGAAAAGGGCAAATGTTATTGCATGATCTCATTTGAGTTTTTAAAAAGTTAATTATATGATCATATATATATATATATATATATGTGTGTGTGTGTGTGTGTGTGTGTGTGTGTGTATGTGTGTATATATATATATATATATATATACATATATATATATATAAAACTTTTTATTTTATTTTATTTTTTTTTATTAATTTTTTATACATGTTTCCCCATGCCCCCCCTCCCTCCCAGGCATACCCCAACCCCCCCAGTGTCTGTGTTCATTGGTTATGCTTATATGCATGCATACAAGTCCCTTGATTGATCTCCCATCTACCCCACCTAACTTTAATCTTCCTGCTATAATTTCAGTCTGTTTGA
>PVJN01017429.1:0-40635 GCA_004026805.1 Lasiurus borealis | reverse complement strand
CTCTCTCTTCTTCTGGCACCCCCACAATTCTGATGTTGGTACGCTTGAAGCTGTCCCAGAGGCTCCTTACATTATCTTCACATTTTTGGATTCTTTTCTCTTCTTGCTTTTCCAGTTGAGTGTTTTCTGTTTCTTTATATTTCAAATTTTTGACTTGATTCTTGCCTTTCTCTAGTCTGCTGTTAGGACTCTGTATAATATTTTTTATTTCAGTCAGTGTCTCTAGCTGGTTCTTTTTCATCTCCTCTAGGTTCTCCCTAATTTTATCCAACTTTTCTATGATATTCTTGAAAAACCTTATAAGCGTGGTTTTGAACTCTATATCCAGTTGTTTTTTTCCCTCCATTTCTTTTGTTTGTGATCCCTTCCCTTGTCTCGGCATTTTCACTAGGCTGGGAGAACTTCTGTGTTGGAATAAGCCTTATGATACCAGACTTACAAAACCGAAGAAGCCTCTGTTGAGCTTGGTATGGGTGGAGTCTCAGGGCTTAAGGGACTGCCTTGCCTTCCAGTTGGCCCCGACCTCCATGGCCCCTGAGTCTCACGTGACTGGGTAATCGCTTGAGTGGTCCTTGTGAGTGTGCACAGTGCCTCTAGACTGCTGCCTTTCCAGCTCCCCTGCGCTTCAGGACCACATGAGTCTAGATCCCCAGGATTTCATTCGAAACAGGGGCTTAGTGCAGTCAGAAGTGGCATAGTTGGGAGAGTCTGTCTCCCTCCCACCCACTTGCGAAAGCCAGTGGCACAATCAGCAATCTGTCCTCTGTGCAGTGCCATGCATGCCACTAGACCACTGATCTTTTGCGACTCTCCTAAATTTCTGTGCACAGTCTCCCTTTTCACAGTCCAAACTTCCCCCGTATGAGTTTTGGCTCGATCTGGGGTTTAGTGTTGTAAGATAAGGGGTTCAATGCCTTTGAGAGTCTCTGTTTCCCTCTTGCCAGTGAAAACCAGCCAGATATTCTGGCACCCGCTCTCTCAGCTCGCGCATCTCCGTACCTCAGCTTTTTGCAGCTCCTCTGGGTCTCTGTGAGCCCCTCTCCTTACCTCTAGCTGCAGAACTTCCACTCAGCCAGCTTTCCTGTGGTTCTGGCTGATGTCCGTTCTGTCTTTTAGTTGTAGTTTTGAAATTGTTGTGTGAGGCAGCAGTGTAGGTGTTTACCTATGCTGCCATCTTGGATTCTGCCTGATCTATCTTATATACAGTTTGTTGATTAATACTAGAAGTAGCATGGAGACAATAAAAAACTATTAATTTTTTTAAAAAATTGAATTTATTGAAGTAATATTGATTCATACAACCATACAGGTTTTCAGTGGAAACCACACAGGTTTCAAGTGCAACCAACAGAACATAATCTGCACACTGTATCATGTGCCCATTACCTACAGCAAAGCCTCTTCCTGTCCCCATTAATCCCCCCTTTGCCCATCTCCACTACCTCCCCTTTTCACTACAGTTTTCGGTGTCTGTGTATTTTGTTTATATATGAATTTGGATTTTTTTTAATCCCTTCATTAAGGATTTAACTTGATTTAGACCTCCATGTTATACAGAGAGGTTCAGTTTAGTACTTTAATTAGATACTGTCTTACACCACAAAGTAAACTTCGACAACATAGCTTTATTTGAGAGCAATATCTTTCTTAGGAAATACCCAGTTTTCAGAATTTACATGAGTGAGGCATTGAGTTAACTACATGTTGAATATAGCAGTACTGTACCTGGGCAGCAGAGAAGTAGGAGGGGCTTAAGGAGGGACATTCAGGCAAGGATGAGAATGGTAGATTCAAAGGTTTGAATTTAGATAAATTGGAGTTCTAAATCCATTTGGCAATGGTTTAGTTATTTTATATATCCAAGTATGTTTCCTTACTCATAAAATGAGAGTAGTATCTACTTCACTGAGTTTTTATGAGGGTTAAATAATGCAATAAAAGAAAACACCTGGCAATTTAATACAAGGGATGATTTTTTTGATAAGGCAAAACTACAGAGTTCCTCTCTTAGTGATTAGCTTATTTTTACTCTAATTTTATCTCTGTTCTCTTTACCAGAGAGTCTAGTAGAGTTGTTTTTAGAGTAGCATCTAATAATGAGGAAGAAGACAAAATTCCATGGTGATATTCTTTCCATTGTCCATAATAGCAGCACTCTATGTCACAGATAGATTTTCTAGAGTTTACACTGCACAATATAATTAGGAACTACCTTGGAATTAGTATCTGTGGAGGGAAGCAGGTGTGGGCTGAGGGAGAAGCTGATTGCAATGCACACTTCAGAGCAGCCTCAGCCTACTGTGTGTGCTAGAACAAGAGCTCTTCAGAATTGCTACAAGTTGGGCTGGGTTGGCCTTCATACTCCCACTGAAACCAGTTAAGGCCTTAGGAGTGGCCTTAGTCAAGGGGTTCTCCACACTAGAAGAATCCCTGACTTTCTTCACAGAAGGGGTCTGGGCCGTGGACCACTGCACCTTGTGAAGATGAGCTTTCTCTGGTAGCTTTCCTGCCTTTCCAGGCACAGAATGTTAACATTATCAAGTTCCTTCTAATTCTTTTAATAGCAGTTCCTGGGGAAGACTGAGAGAGATTTATAAGGAAGGTATAAAATGGTTGCTAAGGGTGAGGGAGTTATCTTTGTTCTCAACTCCCAGTCCTGAGTGAAATAATCAAGGGAAAAGGAAAGAATGCAGATGGGCTCCACACAACCTTGTCAAAAAAACTTGAGGGGAGGTTGAAGTTGGCTGATTGGAGAAAACGTATCAAAAGCACAAGTTCTGAGAGATTATCCTTAAGAGTATGTGAACAAAGGAGGGCATAAATGATATATTCCATCTTAGGAATTCAGAGTCCAGCTTCAAATACAGAAATAAGAACCTAGGTGTCAGAATGCAAATGGCAGCACCTTCTTTCAAAGAAAAAGCTTAAAAAATGTGGGAGGTAGGTCCTCTAAACTCTTAGAAAGAAAACAAAATTTTAATGTCTAGTGATATCACTGATGAAATGCATCTATTTTCTTTGTCTTAAATCAAGAAAAGAGGCCACGAATTGTCCAAATAACTATAATCTCCCATGAAACCTGTGTTCTTATATAACAGAAAAGGAAATGGAATTCTCCTCCGGGTATTATAGATGAGGAGACAGTGAATGTGATTCTTCAGAGAGGCTACTAAATAACACTTCAGTGAAGCCAAGAGAGCTATTATAGAAAGAATGAATGGTTCCCTGCTAATAAAAGAAGACATGGCCATCAAATATATATTGCCAAATATTTATTTGAATGTCTATTTAAGATTGAGGAATCTAAAATTTGACCAGAGGAAAGAAAAAAAATTAAACAAACTGTAGGCTTGCCTTATAAAACAAAATACCCTGAAATAGCTTATATAAGAACCGCTAGGGCATTTTCTAGAACTTATTAATTTTGTCTTTTGAAAATCATTTTTGGCCAACAATTCTACATGTTATACTAGCGTGGTATTTGCAACTTATAGAGAAAATTTAAAGAGGGCTGAAGAGTAAAACAGTAGAGTAAGCCCTGCCAACTAAATAAAATGGCACCTGTCAAAACCTCAATTTGTGTGAAATGGCTAAAGGACATCTAATACACATGGCCTGCCAAGAAATGTCTAACATAATAATGCTTTCCTCAGCAATTTTGGTGCTTAAGTTTATGCTTGAAATACAAATACATCTGTCTAGGAACTCAGAGCCATGAGGGCTGAGCTAGGCTGTTGTTAGTGTTTCTCATATGTGAGCTTCAGTTCACGACACACTAATAGTGCACTTATTACAAGTGCTACCCCCATGTCATCCCAAACAGATAGGACAGAAAAAAGAGGCATACATCATGCTTTGCAAACCCCTGTTTCTTATATTTTTTTATCAAAAGCAAAGAAAGATCATACCATTGATCTCAGTTAGAAGCACAACAGAGACTCAAAGCCTTTCAGAATGAAAAGTGTTCCACAGTGTGGGAGAGGATTGCTGCGCAAAGAATGATCAAAGGTATTATGGCACAGCTACTATTCCCAATTCCATACAATCTCCTCTGAAAAAAGGACATGGTCCAGCCAGACCTCCAGGAAAGTTAGTGATGTCTGTGCCTCCATTGGCTTGTAGATTTCATTTAGCTAAATAAAAGGACACTAAATTATGGAAGAATTAGAGGCCCACTGCATGAAATTCATGCACAGGGGGCGGAGGGTGGTGTCCCTCAGCCCAACCTGCACCCTCTCCAATCTGGAACCCCTTGGGGGATGTCCAACTGCCTGTTTAGGCCCAATCCCCAAACAAAGAAGAGGAATCTGCAGACTCTCCATAGCTACTGCTGGGTGGCCTCAGTCAGAGGCTAAATTTGCACCTTGGAGATCCAAAAGCCAATGTACCCAGTGGTCAGAGTGGGACCATCCAGATTACAACTCCTCAGATTCATAAGGGACACACTCAGGGGGCAGACTCAGTGAGCACCAAAACCCCACTGAAGCAAGTCTTACCTCAGGAGGGTGTCTCCAGCACAGAAGTTCTCACAGCTAATTGTCCTGGAGGTTAATTCCTCCCAGTGATTCCAACAACAACCAAGGCTTAACTGTAAAGACTGTGCACACAGGTCACAAAGGGGTACACCAAGAGTGTCCACCTCAGGTAATTGGGGAGTCTGAGCCAATGGGCCCTATAGGACACCTAGCACACAAAGCCACTCTATCAACACAGGAGAAGCAGCCAAAATGTGGAGACAAAGAAACAGGTCACAAATATAGAAATGGAGGAAAGCAAACTTCTGGAATAGAGTTCAAAACTACAGTTATAAGGTTTTTCAAGAATCTTTTAGAAACTGCCAATAAATTTAGTGGGACCCTCAAGGATTAGAAATTAAGCATACACTGACTGACATAAAAAATAATATATAGAGACCTAACAGCAGATTAGAGGATTGCAAGAATAAAGTCAAAGATTTGAAATACAAAGAAGCAAAAAACACCCAACTGAAAAAGCAAAAAGAATCCAAAAATATGAAGATAGTGTAAGGAGTCTCTGGGACAACTTTAAGCATACCAACATCTGAATTATGGCGGTACCAGAAGAGAGAGAGCACTATACTGAAGACCTATTGAAGAAATAATGACCGAAAACTTCCCCCACTTGGTGAAAGAAATAGACTTATAAGTCCATGAAGCACACAGAACCCTAAACAAAAGGAATACAAAGAGGACCACACTAAGATACAGCATAATTAAAATGCCAAGAGCAAAAGACAAAGAGAGAATATTAAAAGCAGCAAGAAAAAAACAATTAGTTACCTACAAGGGAGTACCCATACAATTGTCAATTGATTTCTCAACAGAAACAATGCAGGCCAGACAGAAGTGGCAAGAAATATTCAAAGTGATGAATAGCAAGAACCTACAACCAAGATTACTCTACCCAGAAAAGCTATCATTCAGAATTGAAGGTCAGATAAAGAGCTTCTCAGATAAGAAAAAGCTAAACGAGTCATCACCACTACAACAGTGTTATATGAAATGCTGAAAGGTACTCTTTAAGAAGAGGAAGAAGAAGAAGAAGGTAAAGATAAAAATTCTGAACAACAAATACGTATCTATCAACAAGTGAATCAAAAAATCAAGTAAATAAAAAATCTGATGAACAGAATAAACTGGCGAGTATAACAGAATCAGGGGCATAGAAAGGGAGTGGACTGACAATTCTCAGGGGGAAAGGGATGTGGGAGGTAGGGAAAGAGACTGTACAAAAATTGTACACCTATGGATGAGGACAGTGTGGGGGGGCGGGAATAAGGCATGGGGTGGAGTGGGAACCAGGTGGATGGGACCTCTGGGGTAAAAAAGAGGAACAACTGTAAAAATCTGAACAATAATGATTTATTTTAAAAAATTAAGGGGCTTAAAACATCAAGCATTTCCTGCTCAGGCCTCTTGCCCATGTCCATTGTAAATTGGCTCTTTGTCATAATCCTTTGAGCCCAAAGCTGATGGAGAACATTAACTAAAAAACAGAACGTCACTTTGACAGGAAGAAAAGCAAAGTCCAAAGGATCTCATACTGGCAATTGAATGCTCTGGTTCAGAAGTGATACACATCATTTCTGCTTAAAACTTCCTGGCCAGAACTAGTCAGCAATCCTCTCCCATAAGAAAGCCAGAAAATGTAATGGAACTTTGCCTGGAAGGAGAAATTGAATAGCATTAATGACTACGAAAGCTTACAAGGCATTGGAGTTCTTAAATAGGGCTATTTACCTGAGGGAAGAAAGTGGTTTAGGAGATAAGTGTGAAAAAGGGATTTTTTTTTACTCTACCTTTTTTTAGCATTTGAATTTTCTTAAACTTTTAAAGGTTGAAATATAACATAGAGATAAGCACACAAATCATAAATGCATAGCTCAACGAATTATCATAAAGTGAACTCATTTGTATAAGTATAACCCAGATAAAAAAAATAACATACTGTCAGCACTCCAGAAACCCATCTTGTGAATCCTCCAATACCTACTTTTTATAAAAAAATATATTTTATTGATTTTTTTACAGAGAGGAAGGGAGAGAGATATAGAGTTAGAAACATTGATGAGAGAGAGACATCGGTCAGCTGCCTCCTCCATGCCCCCTACTGGAGATGTGCCCACTACCAAGGTACATGCCCTTGACCAGAATTGAACCCCAAGACCCTTCAGTCCTCAGGCTGACACTCTATCCACTGAGCCAAACTGGTTTTGGCTCCAATATCTACTTTTATCTTTCCTCCCAAAACTATCCTGATCTGATTAAAATTTTAAAAGAAATAAGTATTTATATTCTTATTACAAAGGAAATAGATGATAATGTCCCTTTAGGGTCTCCCTAAACTGGGGTGGGAGGAGGATAAATAGGCTGTGATTTTGTTTAATTGAAAATTATAGGAGATAAAGAGTGAGTAGAGAAGTAGCTGACCCAGGGAAAACTGGGTTATCTGAGACTCGGAGGATGGAAGGTTCCATGAGTAGAGGAGTTAGTATCCACCCTAGGTACTCCTCAAGGTCTCAGGACCTCCGATGATATTGTATATGGCTCCCTGGCATTTATAATTGGACTTCTTGGCTTTGGAGCCTTTTGACTCAGGCTGAGGCAGATAGAAATTTTGAGAACTTCTCTGTGATGGCTATCCTTGATAGACAGCAGAGGACCAGACTCAATTCTGGCACTGGGAAATAAGAGGAAGAAAATGATAGGGCCAGGCCCTATCCCATTTTTGTGAGCCCCAAGGGTTCCTGTTCTATACAATGGGTAGGCAGTGGTGGTGGTGAAGTGTCCCAGTAATAACTTCTTTTGGATTTTCTCCCAGTCAGGGATATAGGGTGACAAAGCCAGGCATAATTTAATTTAAAAAATGAAACAAAGTAACCCATCTTTCTTCTCAGCAGGTAGACTATGAATGCACACTGGTCCTCACAAGGCAGTTTAACCTTCTTTTAAGTCGTTGATGTCCAGGCCTGACCAACAGCAAAGCAGAGGGTTGAGGCCTTAGCACCTTTTCCCAATCCTAATATGTACCTCTGCCCTGAAGTAAATTGGCAAAAGGGCACACAATAAGTGTATCACTCTCAGTTCCACCCTGAAGAATACATATACACTGAGTGGCCAGATTATTATGATCTCTGAATGCATAAAAATCTGGCCATTCAGTGTATATCCTATATAATAAAAGGCTAATATGCAAATTATACATTCAAAGTATACACTCAGTGTATACTAGTGTGTATGTATATATACACATATTGAGTGGCCATATATATTAGAGGCCTCATGCACAAAATTCACGCACGGGTAGGGTCCCTACGCCTGGTTGTCAATAAAGCCAATTGGGGCCTTCTGGTGGCCAGCTGAGGCCTTACTTCATTCTGCAATGCCCCCTGATGGTCTGCACACATCATAGTAAGTGGTCGAACTCCTGGTTGGTCGAACTTCAGAGAGGATAATTTGCATATCAGCCTTTTATTATATAGAATATAATTGAACAAACATGTGAATTGTTAGGAACTGGCCTAACAATTTTGGGAGAGAGGTAGGCAGTCTCCACAATGTTGTCTTCTCACTACTGTTGGAGTTTGAAGTGCACCAGCAGACAGAAAAGTCAGGAGGCAGGCTAGAACTCCACAGCAGGAGCTGGGACTTCAAGTGGGCAGATAGAAACCTATATTCTTTTTCATTCCCTCTGACCTTGCTGAGGAGGGTATTCTGCAGAAACTGAGGCTTTTGTCATGTTTCTGAACAATATGCCCTGGGTACAGGCCCAGGGTGCAGAGAAACTGAATGAACATCCAAGGAGGAAGGAGTTAAAAAGTGGCTCTGGTCTCTGCCTCCTTCCAACTCTTTCCTGTGCTGACCCAAAACAGAAAGAAAAATATTCTGGGGAATATAATCTAGACTGGTCAGGTAGGCAGGCACATTACAAAGCCATCATATGAGCATTGAGTGATACTTCACTAAGGCCTTAGGCCATGAGTTTGGTATTTATACCAGTAGCATACTCCGTGCTCCACCTAGATGTTTTCTGCTCCTCCTAGGATCCAAGAGAAGCAGACATCAAGATCAGTTAAAGGTGTAAGCAACTTATTAGGGAAAATGCCTGTGAAAGAAAGCAGGGAGGAAGCCAGAAGAGCTTGGAAAGCCACTAGACTCTAATGCAAGTCTGACCCCAGGGAGGATGAAGTTTGGGTAGAAGTGATTTAGATTGCAATGCAACTCTAAGGAAAGTTCTACAAAACTTCCGTGGGAAGAGTTCATATTTCCTACAGACAGACTTGCCTTGATATCCCTGCTGTGACCAAAGGAGCAGTGTGGGAAGCACGGGCCTGGGACCCTGGGTCATTTGTGCTCCTGACAGTAGGATATTTGAGGGCCCCTTCTCTTGGCTGCTATACTGCCTTCTTTTTTGTTTCTTGCTCTGGTCAAGACTCAGAATCAACCCTGTCTTCCTCTTTTGGAGTGTGAGAAGTATCTTGATCAGGGCCAGATGTCTTCTTGCTGGCATCTCTTTTGTCCAATGACTAATCTCTGTTCATTTAGGGCAAACTTTGCCAGGAGTTGATGGTGGAGGTACTTGGGAGGTGAAGGCAACGTTTGGGTGTCTAAATGCAGGAAGATGGAGTTGTTGATTGATGATACAGTGACTCTGCCTTAGGGCATGGCATAAAAATGTTTGGCTGAGTATTAAACAGTCCTGATTCCTGGGATTTATTTTGCACTTATTATGAAAACAAACAAACAAACAAACAAACAAAAACAACAGAACTCATGAAGTGTTTGGTTGGATAGGGGGAAGTAGGCCTGGGATTTGCTAGAGATGGGGATTCAGAAAATACAAGTGGAAGCATTTTCTGCAGTATTTTATTCCTATTCTCATGAGAAATCAAATGTATTCATCTGTAACAAATGAATGTAATGAAATGGAAATAATTTTTGCCTAGGCTAGGTAATGAGAAACGGTGGGTTGTTAGATTGCTAACTCCTGGAAACCAAGAACTGTTTCTCTGAAGCTGTGTGTGACACCTAGTGGGTGTCTGAACAGAACAGAACTTGATTGCTTTTTGGTGGTGATTCTATTGAATTTTGAGCATTCTTACCATAGTTGTATAACAGCAAAAAAATGAAATAAGTTTACATTGATATTGAGGGGGCAGTGGTAAGTAGAATGATGCCCAGCCTTACCTCAACCTATTATTTCTATGTTGTGTGTATATTAAACAAACTCCACTTTTGCAATAAGTGCAAATTGCACTTTTACAATTCTTTCTCTGCAATGTGTATAAGATTTCCTGGCCAAGCACAGCATTCCCCTCATAAGTACTCATCTATGCAAAGAATGGACTGTTTGTTGCTCTGCTTACACTTCCTCATAACCTCAGCTCTCAATTTACTGGCCTTTGGGTGAAATCATGCACTTTAATGAAGATTCATACTAGAAATTCAATCGTTAGATCACTGATGTCTAATAAGCATTTGAAAAGAATCATCAAGAAATAATTTTCTTTCCACTCTACCTAACAGTAAAAACATAGAAGCAAATTATCTTTGTTTCCAGTTAAACCAGGGCAATGAGAACAACAGTTCTGGACTCAAATTCCCTAGAGCATTCCTTTGCAAGCTTACAGATGAATAAACCTCACATATTAATTAGGGCCCATTGACCTTTTAAATCAGCTCACAAAGTAATAAAAAGCAACCCTTTATTACTGGTTTCTGAGGAGGTAACCTTAAAGAACCCGTTTTCCCTAATTTAGGGCCCTCTCCTGAGTTTAGCTATATATGCAGGAACTGGGTAAACTGTTCTGACACATTGCCACCGCTGGCAGCTCCACACCAGAATCCTCACCAGGTCTGAAGACTGGGAAATGAATTCATTAATGCCTCCAGGCAGCCATGTGCTGGTCCAGCAGTATCAGGGACTGGGATGCAGAATGCTCTTCAAACATACTGGGAGCCTTGCCTCAACCTTGGATTGCTTGGAAAACAAGCCCTTGGGTCTTTCTCACTGATAGTGAAATCTATCTTTATGCAGTGTCTATTCAGCTGCATCTTTCATAACCAGGCTCACTAATTTTGCCTGTAAAAAAGTCTCTCTTAGCTGCCTCTTTCTTTTTTTTTTTTAATCTCAACCTCAGGGTTTTTATTCTGCTAGGTTGTACTGGTAAAGCCAACCCACCTGGCAAATAGCTGCTGAGGGAGTGCCCTCTCTTTCCCCCCACTGATGCCAGCCCTTTGCCATTGGCCTGGGACTGAGCATACCAAGGACTAATATTTGGCTGTTGGGAGCTCTAGGACTATTAGATAATCTGCTTGGCCTAAGTCTTTACCACTTGTGGTGAGAAATTACATTTTGCTTTGTATTTTTTAAAAATTCAAAACATTTTATTGGAAAAGAATATGCAATTTAGAGGAAGATAAGAAAAAACACACACTCAAAAGACCCTACTCTGTGATTCCTGACCCTAAGGATTCACTGATTCTTGTTTTTTTTTTTTAGATTTTAAGTTTTAAATAGAAGTAACTCACATTTTTTATAACATGCCCAACTAGAACTCTCCTGGGTATATGGGTACCCTGTATTATATGAAAAGTCTGATTCCCATGTAGTAGCCTGTAGTTGGTGTTGTATCATCTGTCCATTTGAAACATGATGTGAGCAATAAATGCAAACCACTTGTATCATTTAAAATTTTTCTAGTAGTAATATTTTAAAAGTAAAAACAAGTGAAATTAATTTAATTTTATTCAGTCCAATAATGTATTTTGCTTAACCTGTTATATCTAAAATATTGATATATAATTAATATAAAAGTTATTGAGACATCTTACTTTTTTCGGTAGTAAGTCTTCAAAATAAGGAGTGTAATTTGTACTTACATTGCATGAAAATTTGGGCTAGCTGAATTTTAAGTGCTCAATAGCCACATCTTCGATAATGTACTAGTAGATCTACAATTACAACTTTTTAAGAAGAACACATTTCCAAGTTCTGCTTTTCTAGAAAATACCTTCTTTAAAGATAAAAAAGCAACAACAAAAAACATCAGATTTTATTCTTGATGTCTAAAGTATTTTCTATCCACTCTAGGAAACTTAGAAAATATAGGAAATTACAAAAGAGAAAATAAAACTCCTTCTATATTTTAGTCTTCCAGGGTTTGTTTGTTTCCCTAAGCACAACTAAAAATATATAGATTTTAAATATTAGAACCATTCTGTGACTATTATTTTGTAATGTTTTGGCTTAGAAACATAGTCCTGAAGTTTTCATGTTGTCCCATGTATGTTGGTTTCCTCTCTAAGTGGATTTTATTATCTTACTAGAAGCCCAGTGCATGAATTTGTGCATGGGTGGGGTCTAGCCAGCCAGCCTCAATCAGGTCGTGCTGGCTGGGGGGAGGGACCAGAGAGGGAAAGACCTTGGGAGGTTGGCAGTTTGGTCCCACCCCTTGGTTGAAGTCCTAGTTGAACTCCCCATGGTTGAATGAACTCCCTGTCGAGGGGACAATTTGCATATTAGCTTTTTATTATATAGGATTATTATTTTTTTACAGTTATGAACCAAAACAGAGAGGGAAGGGAAACTTTACATTTGTGAAAATGCACAAATATTCTCATTAAGGCAGTATTGACCCAGATCATCATCAAACTGTCCCTCAAACACCTCACAACTATGGAATAGCCATTGCAACAAATGTATTCTCTAAATTCCCACAATTTCCATTTTCTGATTCATTTGGTGAACAGAAAATAGGAAGTTAGTCATAGACACAGTGACCTCCTTTTCTTGTTATACGAGTGCTGAAGCTGTCACATCCACTGTCAGGTCAGCTGTAGTCTTGGCTTCATCCTCTGAAGCAGCCCACGGAAGACTGACTTCAACAAGATTCAGTGCTAATAGCGGCCCCGTATTATATATTTCCTCAGCAATATATATGCCTTATCATGTAGCTGGAGCCAGTGTAGGATCCAATGCATCAATATAAAAACTCAGATGTGTTGGTCTTTTTTGTTTGCCAATCTGTAGTTTGAATACCCGTTCCACGACTTTCTGGATACTGAGTTCATCTATGTCTCTCCTGGAAAAATACTGGATATTGTAATTCTTTTAAATATAATGGTGCAGAGGTCACACAACTCTTAGACCAGTATACACAATACTTGGGATGAGATACAATTGCTTCAGGAAAGTCCCAGGAACTGTGGTATCTTATCCTATAGTTCTCTGAGGAGAAGTAAAACTGGCTGTCCATGGAAATTTCCAGAAGAAATGTTGAGGGCTGAATTGATGTCAGCATGGGCATCATCCCTGACCATGAAGGTCAGAGCTGTGGTGGGCATGGCCACTCATGATACCAATTGCAAGGCTGTAATCTCCTCCCACTGTGACATAGGGGTAGCCACCTGGCACTGCTGTGCTAACCACCTCAGCCAGTTCCTGTTGGCCAGGCCCACTGAGCAAGGATTCACTATCAGGTTGTTGCAGAGATCAGTTTTGGGGACTGGAGTGCAGCACAAATCTCCAAAGTCTTTTAGTGGCTGCCCAAATTGGAGAGTCTTTTTTTTTATCAAGCCATTTCTCTTCAGCAGCAGGATCATATTCCAATCCTTTTTCTTTTCTGTCCCTGTGAGAATTGACCTCTGATCACAGCCATAGAGTACATAGACTTTTTCAGAATGAAATGCACCTGTTTCTGGAAGAGAGGTGAGAAGGTACTTTCTCTAAAGTGGATTTTAAGCCTAGAAAACAGGTTGCTTCATACCATTTCTATGTACTTCAGAAAATATGACTGGGCACATGGAACTCATGCAATAAACACCTTCATTTACCAAATAAGGGTTAATTAATCAACAAATATTTATTCAGTGGCTTCTCTGACCTCTTAGCAATGAACTGGATTTTAGAGTTGGACAAACCCAATAGAACACTTCATTTTAGTTTTGAATAACCCTCTGAACTTAGAGAAAATATGTTGCTACTTGTGCCTAAACATGGGATCATCCTCTGAGCCTCACTTTTTCAACTATATGGATGAGAAAAATGTGTGCTGCTTATCTTATTAATTCTTTCAACTTTCTCAGGCTTATGAGAGGATCAAATGAGATAATGTTCAAATGACATAACTAATACAACCACACCCTATAAAATAAGTTGTTTTCATTTCTTTTTCTAACCTTGTTACACGGTATGAAATGTGCTCTGAATATGCTTTAAGATTTGTCACCAGACATTGATTGCATCCAGTTCTTGATAATATAATCTAATATAGATTCCAAACTATTAACATTTGTATTACTTTTAAATAATAATTTTTAAATAATACATAACTTCTTCTAGAATTTTAACCATATTTACAATTTTTTAAACATAGTTTTAGGGCTTACTATTAGTCCTTATCCACTTTAAATCATGACTTCCTTATTCAAATTTTTGAATTCTTTACTTTGTGAGTATCTCAAGTAGCTGTTTTAGAAAATATAGGGTATGGTAAATCTAGATCTTTAATCTGAAATGGAAATGTCTTTTGCTAGTTTATTGGAGTTGACAGAAAAATACATGATACCCAGTTAAATTTCAATGAATAGATTTTAGTGTAAGTATGCAATATTTGGACATAGTTATATTAAAACCTATTCATTGTTTATCTGAAATTTAAATTTAACTGTCTGTCTGGTCTCTGTTTTTATTTGTTAAATCTAGTAACCTTATTTTATAACAACTTTTGATTGAGTACAGAATTCTTGGGTTAAAGGCTTTTTCTCTCAAAACTCTTGAGAATAATTCCCTATTATTTTCTAACCATCGTTGTAAAGTCTGATTTTTTCTCCTCCTTGGGCTATCTCCCCTTCGCCTCCCCACACCATTCTGAATAGTTATAGAGACTTTTATTCATTTTCATAACAAAATATTTTTAAATCTATATAAGAATTTTGAGTTTTTAATTAAGGCTTTCATAATGTTTTTGAGACTCCTGAAATAATATTGCATATCTAGTAGCTACTCTTTCTGACTTATCTTAAACTTTCTTACCTCTACATTTTTGTATGAATCTGAACTTTTTGAACGTGTCAATTATATATTTGTAACCCTGAATCTGTAGTCCACAGAATAGTGAGATGAAGTTGAAAAAATGTTGGCTAAAAGATCAAGTGAATGAATAAGGGCTAAATATTAGGATAGGCCACACATTTCTAAAAGTCTCACACATAGTTTGGCTAAGTCAATACACAGTAGTTATTGAGCCATGTGAAGATAAAGATAAACCCTGATGACAGGAACACTCTCAACAATGAAGGCATCAACATGAATTTTAAGGAAAAGGAATTAAAATAGGTCTCGATTCCTGGTAGGGAGAATATAATGCAGAAAAACAACTAAGAATTACAGGCTAACCCTGGCTGATGTGGCTCAATTTCTTGGCATAGTCCCATTCACCAGAAGGTCACAGATTTGATTCCTGGTGAGGGCACATACCTAGGTTGTGGGTTCGGTCTTTGGGCACCTACAGGAGGCAACAAATAGATGTATCTCTCTTAAGTTGATGTTTCTATCTCTCAGTTTCTAAGAAAAAGAATTAAAAACAAAAACAAAAGAATTTTAGGCAAATAGGCTTTTATTTATTCAGAAACAAAGGGAAACTCATGTTTCATTTTGTCACCCTTGCTGAGAGGCCCAGGAGCATGAGAAAATACTCATTTCCCACTTTGCAGAGGATAGCAAGTTGCCTTCCCACCCACCAGCTGGTTAGAAAGCAGCATTCCAGCATTTGACTGAGCCAAGAGGCCAGTGGGTGCTCTCACAGATCAGGTCCCAGAGAACTGACCAAAGAGAGAGGTATGAAAGGCCATTCAGATGTTGGGGAGGGAAATGAAATGTCTTTTGACATATGACTGCAATCCTAAGTCAGAGATCTAATTTCTGGTTTCAGACCTTTTCTACAACCAAATCATAGTTAGACTTGGCCATGTGCCTCAGCTGCAAGGTCCTGATCCTCTGAGGAATCAAGAGTTCAGCTCCCTTCACTTTAGTACCAATCTCTCCCTGCTCTTCTACAATTGTAGCAAATAATTCATGTGTCAAGCATTTCTGTAGGTGCTGTGTATAAGCTTTTTCTTTACTACTTATACTTTAGCACCAACCCATTTTCTTTAGGGCAATAGGAATAAATATTATTTAAATGATTACATCTTAGTTGTTAACCTCAGTCAGATTTCAGACAATTTAATTTTGTCCCCAAATGCCTTACATTCCTTCATCTGCTTATTGTTTTTTTCAGTCATGTGAATTTCCATGGCATCTGATTTCCCATGAGATGATGTCTGACCATGAGATTGAGATTGTTGGTCTTCAAAAATTAAACAACAATAATAATAGTTTTCTAGAATTCCATCCTGGAGTTTTTTCTTAACCTGAGCTTCAGCTCAGCACCATTGCCGGTTTGTAAATATGAGTATAAGAATGTCATCCTAGGGTTTTCAATAGGCACAAGCCTATGTAGGCCTGTATGTAAGCATCCTATATAATACAAATGTAATAAGCAAATTACCCCCTTGAGAGTTTGACCATGAGACCAGTTTGATTGCTTGCTATGACAAGCGCTGACCACCAGGGGGTGGCGTAGAACATGGCAGGTGACCAGCGGTGGCGGGACGCTGAGGGAATGAGGGAAGGAGGAGGCATGGAAGCAGGGAGACAGGGAACCTGATCAGCCCTGATCACCTGCCAAGCCTAGGGACCCTACCTGTGCACAAATTTTGTGCACTGGGCCTCTAGTATAATATATTGTTGATATAAGTTACAAATTATGGAAATAAACTACACAACTGGATAAGCAGGATCAGATCCAATAAGACATCCCTATTCTTGCTGCTAGAGATCAGAACTGAAGTCTGGGCATTTTTAAAACTGACAGTATTATAGATGTCCCCCATTTTCCCATGTTAGCCTCTCTCCACCCAGCCATCTCCCACCCCTGGCCTTCACCACATTGTTGTCTGTGTCCATGGGCTATGCTTATATGTTTTTCTTTTTCTGGAGGCTCAAGTTCTGGCTCCAGCACTAGCACAGGTTCTAGTGCTTTTTCCAGAGTTTTGGTAGGCAATAACTTTCCCAGAAGCTCAAGGTTTTGCTTCCATTGGCTGTTCACTGACATTGTTAATCATTCTCCAAAACTGTTCTTGGTCAGTCTTGACCTTGGAGGCTGCATCAGTGGCCACAGGTATGTGTTTTGCACCTGCAATACTGATCTTTGCATTATTTGCAGATTAATTCTTGTGGCCCTGGTGACCTCCAGTGCCATAGCTTCATCAAGAAGCAGCTCAGTGAAGAGAAGCAGAAGAGGGAGCCCCGATGAGGTGGGGACTTAAACCCAACACAGATCAACCACCACTTTCCTGCATCATGCTAGGTCTGGATGTTTTCCTTAATGGAGAGATTTGGTCCTTAGGAGATCCTGGAGAGGATCAGGAAAGCACTGGTGTCCACCAGCTCGAGATGCTTGGCAACATTTAGAACTAACTTGTTGCAGGGAAAAGAGGTTATTTCTGATTCATAGAACTAAGTCTTGTTTGTGTGGGACATCATCTGAAGTGTGATATTTCACCACACAATTTCCGGACAGGGAAGACCCATTGTTCTATGTCTGCTATCCTGTGGGGCATGGTCTAGCTGTAAACGACACCATGGATATGTACAAAGGAGGACAGGCTGATGGCTCTGACATTAAAATAGATAAAATAATAAATATAGATAAAAATAATAAAAATAATTAATAGATAAAAATAATCTTTAATGGATTTGACTGTAGTTACTATAAGCAAGCACCTCAAAGTGATATACAAAAGATAAAAAAGATGTATAAATGAGTTTTATAACATCCTCACCTCATTCAGTGAAATAAATAAGTTTCCACCCAATTAGAAGAAAGAGAGAATGTGTGCATTACTATATGGCCCAGACCACTTCAGTGATGACTGTTTCCTTCCTCCTTATTCTATTCCCCATAATGGATTCTGTTGAGTGTAAAATACTTGAACAGAAAACTGCTATATTTTGGGGGGAACATAATTTGTTTTTTTATTCCAGCAATTATTATATATAGTACTAAAGATTATTTTTATATGTTTATCTTTATTATATATAGTCAGTATCTCAGACTGTTTTTATGCTCCTTGGAACCAAGTTTATTTATTTATTTTTTTAAAATTAAATCTTTATTATTCAGATAATTACATTTGTTTCTCTTTCTTTTTCCCCCCTCCATAGTTCCCCTCCACCTGGCTCCCACCCCTCCTTCTACATTACCTTCCTCCTGTTGACCTCATCCATAGGTGTATGATTTTTGTCCAGTCTCTCCCTATATACCCCTCACCCCATTACCCCTGAGAATTATCACTCCACTCCCTTTCTGTGCTCCTGATTCTATTATATTCACCAGTTTATTCTGTTGATCAAATTTTTAATTCCCTTAATTTTTAGATTCACTTGTTGATAGATATGTATTTGTTGTTCATAATGAATAATCCTTTTAAAGCTTAGAATGCAGATGCTTCTAGTGAAGTTAATTCTTGAAACCAGATGTGAACTGAGAACAAATTGCACAGACTAAGAGAAAGGACCCGGGTCTAGTGTTGTCCAAAATACGCCATCAAATATGGGAATATCACAATGTACCA
This sequence comes from Lasiurus borealis, assembly GCA_004026805.1. NCBI lineage: Eukaryota > Metazoa > Chordata > Mammalia > Chiroptera > Vespertilionidae > Lasiurus > Lasiurus borealis. The sequence continues at coordinate 22,435 of PVJN01017429.1, read as the reverse complement.
CACTGATTTGAAGAGAAGGGCTGGTTAAAGGGAAATGGCATCCAATATGTGATTTCAGATTGGGCAGGAGGGCTCATATGTAAAGCCAATTGTGGTTGTGAAGGTCAGGAGCACTGCAATGTGATTGGGCACAATGGGTTTGGTTCTGTAACAGAGGACACCCATTGACATGAGGAGTAGATCTGGTGGTGGAAATCAAACATGTAAAGAACCTGAAGACACCTGAGGAAGAATCCAGGCATGCAAGGCGCATGTTAGGAACCCAGACTATAAATAGCAGAGAGTTTGAATCAGATTTTAAAAAAAAAGCTTAAGTTCCAGGAATAGTGACCTGACATGGCATGCCCAGGCTAAGGGACAGAACCCTATTGCACAAAAATTGAGAAAAATCAAGTGATAATAGTACTAATCACGCAACTTTAATAAACACGAATAGCTAAGCTAACATGTATAGAGTAATCACAATGTACTTGACTAAGTGCTTAATTCTTCAATCTTTTCTATTCTATTTTTACAGTGGATAAAGTGTAGGCCTATAGAGATTAAATATATGTGCAAGGTGCCACAAAACAAAGTGGCAAAGCTGGGATTTGAACTCAAATTTGTCTCATCCCCAAGTTCATTAGCTTTGGGATGAATCCTCATAGATGCTCCTTCCCCAAGGTTCTCAGGAGACTTGAGCCCACAGCATAAATGAAATATGGATAGCCATCAAAAGCAGATCAACACTGCTTCCAAAATTAACATGATTATGTAAAAATGATTCTAACCTAAAAACACCCTAAATAGCAATTGCCCATCACGCTCAATGTTTGTGACTATCTTTATGAAACCTATTTCTGTTCTGAGGATACATATAAAGCAATTAAAATATGAAGTGATATTGCTGAGGACTACATAATGAGAAGGGAACGCTCATCCATTTGTTGTCTTATACACCATTTGTAGGTTAACTGTGTCCTCCCAAAAGATACTGATAAGTTGAACTCCTAAATCCTAGTAACCTATGAATGTGATCTTATGTAGAAATAGGGTCTTTGCAAATGGAATCAAGTAAAGATGAGATTGTATTGAATGAAGGTGGGCCCTAAATGCAAAGACTGGTGTCCTCAGAAGGAAGGAGCAATCAGGAGACACAGTTACCTAGGGAAGAAGCCATATGAAGATGAGGCTGAGAGGGGAGTTATACTGCTGTATACCAAGGAACGCCAAGGATTGCTGGTAACCTCCAGAAGCTGGAAGAAAAAAGGAGGTATTCTTCTCCTGCAACCTTCTGAGGGAACATGGTGTTGCTGAAGTCTTCATTTAGAACACTGGCTTGCAGACTGTGAGAGAATAAATTTCTGTTGTTTGAAGCCATGCAGTTTGTGGTAATTTGTAACTACAGCCTTGATGAGCGGGGTGAATTGATAAAATCTTCATGAAAGCAACTCAACAGATGGGTCAAAACTTAAAATTTATATTCTTAGGACTCTTATTCTTAATAAACTATTCTAGAATGTTGTTTATAGATTGAGATGTAGGAAATCTTTATTCCATAGTTAATTTTTGCATTATATGTAATATTTTTAAAGAAAACTTAATAGCTAATAAGAAGGAATGATTAAGTAGGATAAAATGTTATATATTAAGACATTTAAAAAACAGTTTTTAGTAAAATGGGAAAATATGTTATAATCTTAAATGAAAAAAATTAGGAAATAGAATATTTAATTCAATATTATCATAATTCTAAAATATGCATAGGGAAAACTGGATGGAAATATATCAAAAGATTAATGGTGATAATCTTTGGGTTTGGGGACTAAGGGTGACATTTTTCTTCATGTCTTTCAGTATTTTAAAATTACCTTTAATGAGCATAGATTACTTTGTAAAATGAGAAAAAAGAGATTATAAAGAAGACTTAGAGAAATTACTAGAAGGTTAAAAAAGGAAACATCAACTGAAAAGTTATATACAAAAAATGGAAATCTGTTATTATTTACACTGATGATACAATAGGGGTATTTTGTTTGTTTGTTTGTTTGTTTCACATCTATTTTTTTTTTTAAGATTCGGTGATCTTTTTATTACTTATTTATTTATTTTTGATCTTTTTATTGTTTAAAGTATTACATAGTAATATATATATATATATTTCCTTTTGGGTTGAATACTTTTTAATGTCAATAATGTTAATAAAGAATACATTTTTATATAGGTTTATAGCACCTTAAAGGGCTTGCAATAAGTTAAACATTTTCATTGGACATTTATTATCTTATTTGGTAAGTTAAAATAAGTCTGTAAGCAGTAGGTATTGTTATACTTATTTTAAGGAGGATGTAGATCCAGGTTTGCTTGTAGAACCAAGACTATAGGATGGAACGGAGTACCCAGGACTTACAGGCTCTCCTTCACTAGTGACATGGCAGAAACAGGCTGCCTCTTTTCTGCAAGTTTCTGCCTAGTTGGCCCAGGATTCCTCCACTACAAAATAAGAGGGATGCACAAAAGCTACCTCTGCTTCCAAAATCCTATGATCCTAAAACCTGGGAGCTTTTGAGAACTGGAGAATTGCCTTGACAGTTTTTAACTTTTGATGCCCCTTATTTCTTTCCAGACAAGATAAATTAAATCTCAATCTCTCACTCTTTCTTTCTTCCTCTCCCTCTCCATTTCTGCTCCAAGCGGAAATTGTTAGACTATACTAATAAGCAGAACTGCATAGACATGGACTTACTGTTTTGACAGCTGACCTCTCTTATGCGCAGATACTGTGGAAACATTGACACCTTCGTATGCCGTGATGTGTTGATGTGTCTCAGTGACAGAGTGCAGGACCACATGGAATAGACTCCCAGCCTTTCTCTATACTCCCTTGGTCCTGACGGCTTCTCATCAGACAGGCGTTCCCTAATCTGGCTGCCTCCTCTCTCCTGCCTCCAGTTACCCAAACAATATAATCATAAAATTGAAAGACCCAAGGAGAGCTGGGTAAGTCAGCTCATCTAGTTCTCAAGACTGCAGAAAGGATTGCCCCTAAATCACCCCCGCTTTTTTTCCCTTATTGAAGCTCTTGTCATGTGATAACCAATTGTAGGGCCAGAGGAAAAGGCATCAGAATATAGAGCAAGGGCTCCACTTTCTACATTCCATTTATGTTTGACTATAAATTATGAAAGGCACTTTAATTCTGTGTCCCTGTTTCCAGCAGTACAGGGACTCTAATGGATTCATCTGAAATTACATTAGCTCCAGCCCCATCATTCTTGCTCTGTTTCACAAGCTTGCCTGGAGGAGGCTGATAAAGTGAGTTCTGCCAATCAGAGCACTCGATTGCCTCAGGAGACAGCTTCAAGGGCTTCTGTCAAACCTCGGTATTCATTCATAAACATTTATTAAATGCTTACTAAGTGCAAGGCAAAATCGAGGACCTTTAGTTTCTCCCTCCCTCTCTTTCCTGTTCCCCTCCTTCTCTCTTTTTTCTTTTTTTTTGAAAAAAAAAATTGTTTGAGCTCCTACTTACAATGTGACAGATGTAGTGGAGATACAATGACAAATTACAGACAGTCACTGTCAAGGATGATCTCACAATAGGTGGGAGCAAGAGGAGGGTAGACATATAAATAAACATGAGACAGCACGGTGGAGGGGGCACCTGATGTCAGTAAGACTGGCTGGGGGTGAAACCCTGGCCCTCATCGGTCATATAATCTTGTGACAGGGCATGCCAGTTCTTTGAGTTATTTCCTTATGTGTAAAATAAAGATAATTATATCCTTCTCAAAAGATAGGCATTAAAGAACATTATATATGTAAAGCATTTAATATAAAACCTGGATCATACTAGTTGTCAGTAAATATTTGTTTTCTTTCCTCTCAGATAGTCTTACCTAATAAAGAGGGAATATGCAAATTGACCATTATGCCAGCACCCACAGCAGAGGCAGGGATTTCCATAACACAAGGTGGCTTCATCCAGAGTGGAGGCCAAGGTGCCTGTAACAAGTCCTAATGAGCAATTAGCAGGGACCTGAGGCTGTGTGGCGCTGGGCTGGAGCAGGGGACCCGAGACTGCCCCGCCTGCCCGTGGGGCTTGACAGGGGACCTCAGGCCATGCCCTCCACCCAGTGGGGCTTGATGGGGGACTTCAGGCTGCACCACCTGCCCTGGTGCCAGGTTGAGGGACCTCAGGCTGCACCTCCCGCCCAGGTGCCACACTGGGGAACCCTAGGCTGTGTCCCCCACCCAGCAGGGCTTGACAAGGGTGGACTGGCCAGGTCTGCATCTTGTCTAATGGGGGTGGGGCTGGCTAGGTCTGGATCTTGATTAATTTTGAAGTGCCACAGGTGGGTGGGGACTTAACTCTGGGTCCCACAGTGTGCCCCAGACTCTGAAAGGAGGAAGATTTTCATATACATTTTACTAATTTTCTTTCATCTCTGACACTTCTATTATGGAGAAAAAGCAAATAGCAATATTAAAATATTTCATCTAATTAACCTCATTTTAATGTGCACAAATTTTGTGCACTGGGCCCTAGTATAATATGGCAAGTGTTAGGATAATCAGAGATGTGTAGCCGTAGAGCAATAGAGAGGTCTTGGGCTCTGAGCCTATTCAGGGGCACAGTGGGGTGACAGTGGGACAGGCAGGCCATAGGGCACTAATGTCACAGGTTATGGGAGTTTAATGAGCTTCCAAAGAGGATAATTGCTCCTTTGAGAAATTGGCTGATGTTTTGGTTTCATGCTAAGCTGCATAAGCAATTCACTTGTTAGGTAGTGTCCTTGAAAGAGAATAAACCCACTTCTTGAAGAATGAGTAGAAAGTCACAACCTGGCTGGGGATGTGCAAAGAAAAATGATTTTGAGGGTAGTGGTCAAACTGCCATTGATCTCACCTCCTGAGTTTTTCAGGGTCCTTCAAAGGAATGAGCTTTAAGGAAGAAAACAAGCCAATTAAAAGAAAAAACTTGATTCGCAAGAGATGTTACTGGAAACTCCCTTTTGGGTTCTAACAGTGTTTAGGATGAGTTGGATGAAGACAGTTGCACTCTGACACATGGTTACAGATCAAGCTAACCAGTGAGGTTTTGAGCTGCCCTCAAGATGGCGAAAGCAGAGGCTATAGGAATACCATCACCAAGAAGCTACAGAGCCAGCTTTTGGGTAACAAAGAGAGTAAATGCAACAAAAAGTGAAAGCAGAAGACTGAGCTCCTTGAAATATAGAGTTTGATGGGACAATAACACAACCTGGCACCTAGAGCTCCATTTAGTTCCTGAAGAAATCTCAGCTTCAGTCTCCAAAAGACTTTATTCTGCCACTCTGCAGGCTCCATGCATTTGGTTCTTTGGCCTGGTATGTTGTTAAGGACCACTGTAATCCATTTCATTAGTCTTAAAAACAACTATCTATATAGTGTTGTCCTAAACTCAAATGCCTAACTTTGAGAGCAGCAGACTCTCACTCAGATGATCCATATTTTCCTATTGTATCTTCAGACTGCCAAAGATCTGTGTTACCTATGAAGATCTGGTTACCAGAGAGATCTGACTGCTTGAGGGGTCCAGAAGATAGACTCTTAAATGAGATTCAATTTTTGATAATCCTGAGGTAATTGGTGTGTATGTGGTTTAAGTATGGGAAAACATGAGATCATTAGAGAAGAGTACTGTGACAGTGATAGGAAAAGATGCTAAAACTGATCATGATGGGTATGAGAGGTGGTGGTCTGAATCTCTAAGACCCATTGTTTTGAAGAAAAAATAATGAATAAAGGCAAATTGAACTCTTCCAGCTTGCACTTTGTAAGGTTGAGCCCTTTGTCCTGTAGGTTTAGACACTTGACTTTATTACAGTATTTCACACAAGGAGTGAACTGATCAAGACCTTAGAGTTTAATTTATACAATCAAACTCAAAATAATATTTTTTCCAAACTAGAATGGGGTTCTATTAATTTACAAGGGTAAATGCAAAGAAGCACAGAAGTAATTAGGTACTAATTAAAATATATAATTCCAAAATTATATTGCTTTGTATAATATCTTGCTTTAAGGTAGAGATATTAAAAAAAATTAGCATTCACTGGCTTCAACAGTATTCTCCAAAGGATATTCTATGGAATAGTAATCTGACTTAAAGCTTCCTTAAGTAAGTATGATGAAACTTAATAAATAAATTTGATAAAACTTAAATCATTCTCTTGAATGTTCACAAAGTACATTTTGGTTAAAACTTTAAGGAGTCCTAGAGTAAAAGGGCCTGCTATGCTTTACCCAGCATTTCAAAATCCTTTGTCCATAGAACTCTCTCCACTATTTACAAGCCCTCATTTCCGGCCTGGCATGGTCTGACTAATGAATAACTCCTCTTGGCTGTATAACAGACATCTTAATTTGACATGTTGAGAAACAGACCCTTGACATCTGCCTCTCCAAGGCCACTTCTCATCTTCCCCATCTTCGTAAATGGAAACCTCACTTTCTAGTTTCCTGGTCCCCAAATCTTGGAAGTTTCTCTTTTTCTAATACAACACATGTAAAACTAAGCAAATACTATTGGCTCAAATCTGTTCACTTTTCACAAGTTCCACTTCAACCATTGTAGTCCAAACTGCCACCATCTTCCTCCTGGGTTGTTGATATCGATATCACCACTTAACTTATCTCCCTGTTCCCACCTTGCTCCCATTGTCTACTTTCCATAGCATGGCTTTTAAATACTGAAGTCATGTCATTCCTCTGCTCAAAAATCTCCCAATGGCTCCCCAATTCAGTCACAGTAAAAGCCAAAATCCTTACAGTAGTTTATCAGACCCTATTTGATCTGAACCTTCTTTGCCTCTCTGATCTCATCTCCTACTAGTTACAATTTCAATGACTGTGTTCCCATCACACTGACCTCCTGCCTCAAGGCCTTTTACTTGCTGTAATCTTCCTTAAATGCTCTTCCCCAGACATCAGCATGACTCATTCCTTTACTTCATTCAGGTCTCTGTTCAATTAACCACTTATTAGAAAGGCATTTCCTGACCATCTTATTTAAAATATAGTCCCCTTTACAGAAAATAGGGGGGAGGGGTGGTGGTATGCTGAGAGCATGTGCTGAAGGAGGGGGGCAGCTGGAGAGAGGTTAATAGGGGGAAAAGGAGACTTATGTAATACTTTAAACAATAAAAAATAAAAAAGGATATTTGAAAATAAAATAAAATATAATTGCCTTGTATTTTTTTCATAGCACTTACCAATATGACAATGTGTGTATATACGTGTGTGTGAGTGTAAATTTTTCTTTACTATTTGCCCCTGTTCTCCACCAGGATACAAATAAACTCCTTGGGAATAGAGAGAATTTGTCTTATTCACTGCTGTATCCCCACTGTTAGTATTTCCATGAATATGTAGAATGCAATAAATATTTTGTTGAATAAATGAATGACTTCCAGTTTTAGATCTGCAGAGTACACCTTGGGAAATTGGTTCAAGCTTTTGATGCTTGCTTCTGGGCTATGGTCTAGACTTGGAAAAGGCCTTAATAAAATGAGGATCTTAATATAGATTTGAAGGCATGGGTCTATTCCATTTAAAATATACTGTACTGTGAAAGTTTAAATTTTGGAGTTTTAAAATAAGGAGTTGAAAGGATCAGAGTTAGCTGACTTGTAAGTCATCCAACTCTCATCTTTGATTTTGGGTGAATATCTACATGAATCTCAAGTAGAACTCATAATTTTGCCTTATAGTTGTTTATTTATTTATCTGTTTCTCTAGCTTAAATGACAGTTTCATGAGGGGAGGCAATTTGTCTTGTTCATTGCATTCCCAGTGCCCAAAAGGTGTCTGGCATGTGGTAGGTTCTGGTTAAATATTGATCACTTTTTAACTAAATTTTCATTCTGCCTAATTTAAAGACTATGATTTACTCATTTGATGCTTTTTTACTTATGATGCTCAATATGTACATTTAAACATATTCACGTAGTAGCCAGTTAATATTTATATAGTACCTATTGTGTGCTGGGAACAAAGGTACAGAAATATGTGAAGTTAGTGTTTTGTCCCATAATGAGACACTTAATCTCCAGGGATAGCTTGTATTTAAAAGCAGGAAATCCTATTAAATAGGGAATGTGCTAATTGACCATCACTCTATCACAAAGATGGCTGCACCCACAGCTGAGGCCAAGTTCCTATAAGGAGCCTTAATGAACAATCAGCAGGGACCTGAGGCTACACATTTCTCTATGCCCTGACTGGGTCTTGATCTAGTCCAATGGGGAGGGGAGGGCAGCCGGGTCTGGGTCTCACGTGATTTTGAGGTGCATGTGGGTGGGTGAGGACTTGACTCTGGGTCCCATCTTGAGCCTCAGACTCTGACAGAAAGAAGGTTTTAATATACATTTTACTAATTTTATTTCATCTCTGACACTTCGATTATGGAGAAAGGGCAAATAGTAATATTAAATTATTTCCTCTAATTAATCCCCTTTTAATGTGCTCGAATTTCGTGCACTGGATCACTAGTACCTATATAAACTTTTTCCTGAAGAAATAGTCAAAAATAGGTGTGTGTGTGTGTGTGTGTGTGTGTGTGTGTGTGTGTGTATGAGATCTATTCATTTTACTTGATGTTTTCTTTAAAAAAAAAATACTTTTATTTATTTCAGGGAGGAAAACAGAGGGAGAGAGAGAGATAGAAACATCAATGATGAGAGAGATTCATTGATTGGCTACCTCCTCCATGCCCTCTACTGGGTATCAAGCCTACAATCTGAGCATCTGTCCTGACCAGGAATGAAACCATAACCTCCTTGTTCATAGGTTAACGCTCTAGTATTGAGTTACACTGGCTGGGCTATTTGATACTTTTGTGACTCTTGGGAAAGGAAGCAATAGAAAACATCAAATAAATGGAAAGAATAAAAAAGAGGGAGTATTGACTTATTTAAAGGTCATATACTTAGTAAAGGAATTGCAAAACAAGCCAAGGAACTTGTACTCATTACATAAAGAATGCTGGTCCTGCCTACCCTTCTAATGCATGATTTGAAAGCTTATTAACCTTATTTGAACTGAGATGTAAGACAATCATCCCAAACTCCAATCTTAATAATAGCACAGGTACCATGGGTACCTCCCTGCTGCTCAAACTTGCAAATCATTACTACGTGTTTACATTCAATTTGATATTATGTTCTTGATGTTTTATGCTCTACCAATTGTACTACACTCCTAGGAAAAAGGGAAATTGTGTTGTTTTTTTTAAGAAATATAATTTTAATTTATTAGAGTTGAAAAGAAAATCTTATAAACTTTTCTTCCTAAGTACATAGCTCCAACCTTGAGAAAACTTAGCTCATTGTATATTCATGAAAAGAGCACAATATCCTGAATGAGTCAAAACTGAAGATGCCAAATGGTGATACATGGTCTTTTTAAAGAAGATCAGAAAATTGAGCCAACATTTTACTTTTGTTATTTAAGAATAGAGCATTGCAACTTACAAAAGAGGAGTGATGGAGTCACAAAATGTCTTCATTATCCTTGTTTACAGGATTGGTTTTTGGGGTGGTGATGAAAAGTTTCCTACTGGTAATAATGTCAAGTGTTTTGGTATTGGTGGCTCCCCAGCACCATCAACCTTGACATGCAAGAAAAATAGAAAAACACTTCCTTTAAAGTGTGGCTTTTCTTTTACTTTATCATAATCATTACTAGGTGTTTACATTCAATTTGATATTATGTTCTTGATGTCCTATGCTCTACCAATTGTACTACACTTCTAGGAAAAAGGGACACTTTTGGTGATTAACTGTAGACTTAATATGACTTCAATATTCTGAGAAACTCTGCCTTCTACCTTTGACTGCCACTATTTCAGTAAAGATTCTTGTTTAAAAAATGCCAAGACACCCCTATTATTTGCATATTGCTTTGTTTCATGTTTTCTCATAGCTTTTTTAGGCTCTCCTCCTGTCTTTTAATTTTTTTCTCCAGTTGCAATTCAGTTTGACTATGTTTTGCTTCCCTGTCTTCTAATTCACTCATTCGGTCCTCTGCTTCTCTTAGTCTACTGTTGAAACTTTCCATGGTAATTTTTATTGCAGCTATTTCACTCTTTATTTATTCTTGATTCTTAAATAAGGTGTTGATTTTTTCTTCCATGCAGTTTATGAACTCTATGGCCCTTATTCTGAATTCTTTTTCTGACATACTACATGCCTCTGTTTCACTTAGATGCTTTTCTGGCGATTCCTCCTTTTCTTTCCTTTGGAGGTATTTTTGTCTACACATTTTTGGTATCACTGACTGATCTAGATGTCGAGCTGTGCAAGGGATGCTTTTTGGGTGGCAGTGGCTTCTCTACCTGTGGTTGCTCCTTGGCCAGTCATGGTAGCAGTGCTTCTCAGTTGGCAGCGGCTCCTCTGGTGTGTGCTGTTCACAGCCGTGGTGCCTCCTCTGTCTGGTGAGGAAGGCCGCTCATAGAGCTGCTGTTGCTTGGATGGGGATCGGCTGATTATGAAATTGCTGCTCCTTGGATGGGGATGGGGTGCTCATATCTGCTGCTCCTTGGATGAAGGCCAGCTGCTCACGTGGCTACAGCTCCTCGGACAGGGGCAGACTGCTTGCGTGGCTGCTGTTCTTTAGATGGGGCTGGCTGCATGCTGCTGCTGTTCTTCAGGTGGGAGAGGCCACTTGTGATGCCACCGCTCAGAACAATAGGAAGAGGAACAAAGGTTAGAAGACCTATTTAAAGAAATAATGTCAGAAAACTTCCCAGATGTGGTGAAGAAAAAAGTCACAGAAGCACAGAAAGTCTCAAAGAGGATGAACCTGAAAAGACCCACACCAAGACACATCATAATTATGATGACAAATATTCAGGACATAGAGGGAATCTTAAAGGCTGCAAGAGAGATACAGAAAGTTACACACAAGGAAGCTCCCATTAGATTATCAAATGATTTCTCAACAGAAACACATCAGACCAGAAAAAATGGAAGGAAATTTACAAAGTGATGCAAACCAAGGGACTGAAACCAAGAATACTCTATCCAGCAAGGTTATCATTCAAAATCGAAGGGAAGATAAGAAGTTTCACAGACAAAAAAATGTTAAGGGAGTTTATCACCTCCAAGCCAGCAATGCAAGAAATGCTAAAGGAACTGGTGTAAAAAAAAGGAATAAAAAGGTAAGAAGGAACACAGACACAAAAAATAAAAATGGCTAAAAATAAGTACCTTTCAAAAATAACTTTAAACATAAATGTACTAAATGCTTCAATCAAAAGACATTGAGTGGCTGAATAAGTTAAGAAAAAAATAATTACCCATATATGTGCTGTCTACAAGAGACCCACCTCCAAATAAGGGACTCATACAGACTGAAAGTGAAGGGTTGGAAAAACATCTTTCAGGCAAATGGAAATGCAAAAAAAAATGCTGAGATAGCAGTACTTATATCTGATAAAATAGACCTCAAAGTAATGGCCATAACAAGAGATAAGGAAGGCCATTTCATAATAATAAAGGGATTGATACAACAAGAGAACATAACTCTGGTAAACATATATGCACCCAATTGAAGAGCACCCAAATACATAAAAAAAACCCAAAAACAAACAAACAAACAAACAACAACAACAAGCTCCTATAAGATATCAAGGGAGAGATCAACAACAATACAATCATAGTAGGGGATTTTAATACACTACTGATATCACTGGATAAATCCTCTAGACAAAAAATCAGTGAAGAAACAATTCTAAATGACTTACTAGATCAGATGGACCCAATTGACATCTTCAGAGCATTTCACCCTAAAGCCACAGAATGTATGTTCTTCTCAAGTGCACATGGGACATTTTCAAAAATAGACCACATATTGGGTCACAAGTAAAGTCTCTCCAAATTCAAAAAGATTGACATCACATCAAGCAATTTCTCAGACCACATGGCATAATATTATAAATAAACTACAATAAAAACATTCCAAAAATTTCAAACACTCGGAAGCTGAATAACATGCTATTAAACAATGATTGGGTTATCAATGAGATAAAAAAAGAAATTAAAAATATCCTGGAGACTAATAACAATAAAAACACAACAATGCAAAATCTATGGGACACAATGAAAGCATCGCTAGAGGGAAGTTCATAGCTCTACAAGCCTACCTCAAAAAACAAGAAAAAATAGTAATAAGTCATCTAACTCAACAACTTAAAGAATTAGAAAGAGAGCAACAAGAAAAGCCTACAGTGAACAGAAGGAAGGAAATAATAAAGATCAGAGTAGAAATAAATGACATAGAGACCAAAACAAACAAACAAACAAACAAATAAAACAATACAAAAGGTCAATGAAACCAAGAGCTGGTTCTTTGAAAGGATAAACAAGATTGATGAAACTCTAGCCAGACTCACCAAGAAGCAAAGAGAGGCCGAGACCGGTTTGGCTCAGTGGATAGAGCTTTGGCTTGTGGACTGAAAGGTCCCAGGTTCGATTCCGGTCGGGGGCATGTACCTTGCTTGCGGGCACATCTCTACTGTGGGGCGTGCAGGAGGCAGCTGATCGATGTCTCTCTCTCATTGATGTTTCTGACTTTCTGTCTCTCTCCCTTCCTCTCTGTAAAAAAATCAATAAAATATATTAAAAAAAAAAGAAGCAAAGAGAGAGGACCCAAATAAACAAAATCAGAAATTAAAGAAGAGAAAATACAAAGCATTATTAAAAAATATTATGAACAACTCTATTCTAACAAACTAGAGAACCTGGAGGAAAGGGACATTCCTAGAAAAATACAACCTTCCAAAACTTACTCAGGAAGATTCTAAAAATCTTAATAGGCCAATAACTATGGAAGAAATTGAAGTAGTCATCAAAAAGCTTCCAGCAAACAAAAGCTGGAAGGGCCAGGTCCAGATGGGAGCTAAAAGTTACATAGTCATATCAATTGATGCAGAAAAAGCATTTGACAAAATCCAACATCCTTGACAAAAACTCTCAGTAAGGTGGGGATAGAAGGATCATACCTCAACATAATAAAAGCCACATATGATAAACCCACAACTAACATCATACTCAATGGGAAAAAAACTAAAACCATTTCCCCTAAGAACAGGAACAAGACAAGGATGCCCACTTTCACCACTCCTGTTCAATATAGTGCTAGAAGTACTAGCCATTGTGATCAGACAAGAAGAAAAAACAAAAGGCATTCAAATTGGAAAAGAAGAAGTAAAACTGTCCTTATTTGCAGATTATATGATACTGTACATAGAAACCCCAAAAACTCCATAAAAATTATTAGACTTAATAAATTAATTTAGCAATGAGGCAGGATACAAAATTAACGCCAAGAAATCTATGGCATTTCTATACACCAATAATAAACTCACAGAAAGAGAGACTAAAAAAGCAATCCCATTTACCATCATACCCCCCAAAATTAAGTTACCTAGGAATAAACTTAACTAAAGAGGTAAAAGACCTATACATGGAAAACTATACCACACTAAAAAAAGAGATAGTGGAAGACATAAACAGATGGGAGAATATACCATGTTCATGGATTGGTAGAATCAACATCATCAAAACATCTGTACTACCCAAAGCAATCTATAAATTCAATGCACTTCCCATTAAAATAGCAAGCACATATTTCACAGGCCTAGAAAGAACTTTCCAAAAATTCATCTGGAATAAAAATGACCCCAAATAGCAATTTTGACAAAGAAGAATAAAATAGGTGGGATCTCAAAGCCACTGTTCTCAAAACTGCCTGGTACTGGCACAAGAACAGACATATAGATCAATGTAATAGAATAGAGAACCCAGAAATCAACCCAAATCATTATGTTCAATTAATATTTGACAAAGGAAGCATGAACATACAATGGAGTCAAGTCAGTTTCTTCAATAAATGGTGTTGGGAAAATTGGACAGATACATGCAAAAAAATGAAACTAGACCACCATACAACAAAATAAACTCAAAATGGATATAGGACTTAAATATATGATGGGAAACCATAAAAATATTAGAGGAATACACAGGCAGAAAAATCTCTGACATATGCAGAAGCGATTTCTTCACTGATACTGCTCATAGGGCAATGGAAGCTAAAGAGAAAATAAACAAATGGAATTACATCAAAATAAAAAGCTTTGGCACAGCAAAGGAGATCATCAATAAAACAATAAGAAAGCCCACTGCATGGGAGAACATATTTGCAATGATATCAATGATAAGGCTTTAATCTCCAACATGTACAGGGAATTCATGCAGCTTAACAAAAAGAAAATAAACAACCCAATCAAAAAATGAGCAACTGGTCTAATAGACATTTTCAAAAGAAGACAGAAGGAAGACAAAGAGACATATAAAAACTTGCTCAAAGTCACTAATCATCAGAAAGATGCAAATCAAAACAACAATGTGGTATCATCTCATACCTGTCAGAATGACTATTATCAACAAATCAACAAATGACAAGTGCTGGCAAGGATGTGGAAAAAAAGGAATCCCATGTACTGCTGGTGGAAATGCAGACTGGTGCAGCCACTATGGAGAATAGTATGGAGTTTCCTCAAAAAACTAAAAATGGAACTCCCATTTGACCTCAGTTATTCCACTTCTAGGAATATATCCCAAACTAGAAACATGAATCAGAAAAGATATATGCACCTCTATGTTCATAGCAGCACAATTCACCATAGCTAAGATTTGGAAACAGCCTAAGTGCCCATCAGCAGATGAGTGGATTAAAAAACTGTAGTACATTTATACAATGGAATACTATGCTATAGTAAAAAAGAAGGAGTTCTTACTATTTGAAACAACATGGATGGAGATGGAGAGCATTATGCTAAGTTAAATAAGCCAGGCAGATAAAGATAAATATCACATTATCTCACTCATTTATGAAATATAATGTACAACATAAACTGATGAATAAAAATAGATCCAGAAACAGAGAAATATCAATCAGAACATCAAACCTCTAAGAAGGTAGGGGATGATGGGGTTAAGGAGAGAGATCAACCAAAGGACTTATATGCATGGATATAAGCCTAATCAATGGACACAGACAACAGGGGGGTAGAGGCATGAATAGAAGGTAGGGAGTAATGGGGAAATAAGGATACATATGTAATACCTGAATCAATAAAGAAATTAAATTAAAAAAAAAAGCCAAGAGTAGGAACTTTGTCACATCTAATAGTCATATACATGTCTATTTTTAGAGCAGTTTAGGTTTATAGTATAATTGAGAGGGAGGGGATCTATATTTATTGATAATAGTAGCACCTTGTATTAGGTTCCTGTGGCTACTGTAAGAAAATACTACAAATGTGGTGACTTAAAACAACAGAAATTTATTCTCTTATAGTTTGGAGGCGAGAAATTTGAAACCCAGCAGGGCTATGCTCCCTCTGGGAACTCTAGGAGAGAATTCGTTCTTTGCCTCTACTAGTTTTTGGTAATTGTCAGTATTCATTGATTTGTGGCTACAACACTCTGATCTCTACCTCCATGGTCACATTGTCTTCCCTCTTCTGTCTGTTATCTCCCTATGTCTCATTCTTACAAAGTCACTTATCACTGTTTTAAGACCTACCTGATAACCCAGAGAGGTCTCCTCTTCTAATCCTTAATTTTATTGCATCTGCAAAGCTTTTTTCCCTGAATGATGTCTCATCCACAGGGTTTTAAGATTAGGGCATGCACGTATCTTTATGGAGAGCCACATACTCATCAAATATTTATTCTTTTCTGTGTGTTCCTTAAGTCAGTCTTGCCAGCAGCCACAAATATTCTTAAATTAACATTCTGTCCTGAACTTTCATAAATTACAATTCATTTGGGCACAGTTATCAAACACAAAATTAGATTAAAATTTTGAAAAGGAAAGTGCTTTATAAAGGGAGTTATAAACTTATAATCATTAGTCAGATCAGAGGTAAGAAATTAACATTGGTTAAATATCTTGTGCTATTTGCTTTCAAATATGGGCTCACACAATTCTCAATATAAATCTGTAGTGTACCTATTTTAATCCATAGTTCTATTAATGGGGAAATAGAGTCTCAAAAATCTGGATAACATTCCCAAGTCTCACCAATTACTAAGGGCAAAGCTAACATTCAAAAGCCAGACCCCTGCCTTTGCCTCCAAAATATGCTTCCTCTCTAACTAGGAGAGGAGCTCTCTGAGTTGTCACTGGCACATGTCCATTTCCTGCCTTGGTTGGGGTCCAGAGAAAGGCAGAGCTTTTAAAGCTTGGGCAAAAGTTGTGTTCTTGGTTGAGGCTTATAGTTACTGGATTGCGTATTAGAACAGGAGAGAAAAGAAATAATTGTGAAGTATTTCTCTCTGCCACCCACATTTATGCATTATTACTATCATTATATCTCCATAATTAGAAAACTGAACAGGTAGGGCAGGCCTGAAAAATCCAGATGTGATGTTTTAGGGCGGGGGATTGAGCAAGAATGTACAAAGTATATCGCCATGACAATTTCACAGTTTCTTCCTCAATTAAAAAAACAAAAACCAAAAGACAAAAAGTTTCCTGTGAAAACTAATTAAGATACTTTGAGTTTTAAAATGATTAAACATATTTTATAGGGGAAAATGCAAATAAAATACACTGGAAGATAAAACAATTTTGTTTTTTAAAATTAACATTTAAGTACAAATCTTGAATGTTTCTTTGCTGGGTATGGAAACTTTTTCATTTGAACTACAAAGAAATAGAGAAAGAATTTCTCTCACTGTCACATATACTAGCTCCATTTCTCCTCTTGCCTTCTTACCTTAAAGACATTTGAATAACATCAGCATCTAGAATTTGAAGATTGGGTCCTTAACAAAAAGAGGACAGCACAACCTGTTTCTGAGGGAGACAGGCATTTAATGAGAAGGCCCTGGTGGATTACCCCTTGGCCAAAGCTGAAGTTCCTGCTAGATGGAGATGAAATGTTTGAAATTGTTACTGGACCTTGAATGCCATTTTGTTGAGTCTCAATGTCAATGAAAATGAGCACTGAACTTAGTACAAGATCAAGCTGATAAGAGTTTATTGAAAAGAGCTGATACACAAGGGAGTCAACCTGAGAAGAAAAGTCGAGCTTCTCAAGGGGTTCTTGTGAATGGCTTATACAGAGGCCTTGGGGTGAGTGTAGGATTTAGGAATGAAGATGAATTTAATTGTCCCATAATCGTCATCTGGTGGCAGTTGATCCAGGATAGTCACAAAGCATTTTCCATGGTCAGTGGGCCACGCAAATAACCTATAAAATAATGCTTGCATAAATATTCTAGTCACCATTCAATTGAAAAAACTATTTTGTAGAACATAATCTTAAGAAAGGATGTTATTATCATATATTCCACATATGTGGTTAGGTTAATTACACTATTTCAGGAATTTTCCTGAAAGCAAGGGTTCATACATAGGCCTCTAAGATGGAGTTCTTTCAGTCAAGATAGAGTCCAGATGTTACCACTATACTGTCTCAGAAGATAACTTTGCAACAATCATTAAGCTGAGTGGCCCATTAGACTTAAATGTATGAATTACTAATGGCTTAATGACAAACATAAGTTAATAATCAGGTCCTTCATTTGTTTTGGAAAGCCCCAGATTATTCCTGGGATCCTCACTGAGGGCATGCAAAGACTGGGAATTATGGATCTCAGAAGTTTTTACATATAATCTTATACAAAGATCCAAACAGCTAATTCAATTTTATTGAAAGTCTCTTTATGGGCAAGACATACTCTTAATGCCTTGAGAAACTTGGATACTCACACCAGAGCAGAAACCCAGAGGTTGGCTTCACTGCCTGTTCTCTCATCCTCCTGGCTCCAGTCCCTTGCAAAAAGTGTGTCAACTATTAGCCAATCAAAGTGTATTCTGGTAAAGTTTGCAAAACTCCAGACACATGAGATCTTATTAGTGGATTCTTCAGGAGAAAGTGCCTTTGAGAGCTAAAGAGATGAAGCTATCTCTAATGGTAGAATGACAGGTTCATAATGGTAGAATGGACCTGGTAGGAGAGCCTGTCTGGGGAGTCTTGCATCACTCTAGTGCAGGTGGGAGCCTCTTCCCTAACTAGAAGCTGATTGATATGGCTGTTCTGAAAACAGTAGCTATGGCCATGGTTGAAATGACAGTTTCACACCTGTTCTACATGAAAAGGACTCTGGTCATTTTATTAATTTATCTTCACATAAGGCTCATCAATGTCTACAAATCCCAAAAGGAAATAGTGCTTGATACAATAGAGTCTCCATCCTCTGGCTTAAGGCACACTGGAACCATCACTCACAGGGCTAGGGCATGCTCAGTCTCTTAGAATTTACTGCTATCAGCTAGGATGATGGTGTCTTCTCAAGCTGGAAAAATGTACTAAGACATTATTACACTTGTAGCACATATTGTGTAGGCAAGTATGTGATTGAGAGGCTACTGAAATTTAATAGGGCATTTCGTGACAATACTAGGAAACATTTAAAGAAAAGTTGTCTGGTATTAATTTTTTTTTCAACAACTCTATGTGAGAGGTATTATTATTTTCATTTTATAGCTGAGGAAATTGATAGAGAGGTTAAGTAACTTATGGAAGGTCAAACAATGGTAAGTAGAAGAGTTGGTTCCAAAGCCCACACTTAATCAGACATAATGCTAACAATTCACATTTTTAGTTGCATAATTGACTTTACCACAAGATAAAGGACTTAGGCAAAGACAATGTGAAGAGTAGGGAGGAACTAGAACAGAGTAGTCGAAAGCATGACTTCCTGGGTTAGATAGGAATGAGCTGACACCTTAGGTCCAAAACATACAGTCATGGGTGCTTGGGTAAATGGCTTGGGACCTCAGTTTGCTCATCACAAAATGTGAACAGTAAGGGTACGTAACTCATAGGATTGTGATTATATGTGACAACTATGACAATACCTAACATTTATTGAATGTTTATTTTTGTATCAACTCTAAGATGCAAGGAAGTGATTGTTTTCTCCCTGGCACAAAATAAGCATTTACCCAAACTATTATTATTGTTATTATTTTCTTACTGCATGTCAAACCCATTTGACAGACTTCAAGAGACCATAAACTTCTTTTCACAGACAGGTATTCCCTGCTTTTTGAAAGTTTCCATTACAGCACTTTGCTTTTATGAAAGACTAGCATTAGTACCTATTTCCCTAACTAAAAGAAATCAGAAGAGGATTTATACTGTTATGAAAACATACAAAAAGCAAAACTAGTGTTTGTATGTTTTGCTGTGAGCCATTACAGACACAGCTGCACTCCAGCAGTGAGAGTTGCATTGCTTTTATGTTATGTTAGTATTATTTTAATATTTATGTGTTATTGGTATGATTTGGTAGTTATTTTAGGGATCTAGGAAAGCTACACATTTTTTTTCATATAAATTAATGGTAATTGCTTCTTCACTTTAAAGTCATTTTGACGTAGACTAAGTTTCATAGGAATATTCCACTTTCAGATGGTGGGGGAAACCTATATTGGAATTCTGACCCATTGAATATGGTTTTTAATAAGTGGGTCAGGGATAGAGCTTAGACATCTTTGTTATATGCAATCTCACCTAAAATTTATTTTTCATTTAGTCTAATGCATAATGAACATACGTTTTGGACTATCACATTCTATATTACTGCTATTATTCTTGGAAATACTGTGTCTTTGTCATAGGGTATTACTAAATCTAACTAAATCTCTAACTTCTCAAGAATTTGATAAGCAGGCTCATTTTTCTTTACAAATTAGACTCTGAATCCTGAGTCTTACATGTAGTTTAGGAGGAAAAATAAGAGTAACTTGAAATCATAGTCATAGCTTTGTCTCTGACAAGATGGTGGAGTTACACTGCAGCTGTCAGAGCTACTCATGAGCTGCAAAGTAGCAACTGCAATGGCGACCTTTATTTTTAATCCATTTCACAATTCATTTTTGGCAAGAAGCACTCTGCCTTTTGAACTGTCAGATTCTTGGACTGAGCAAATTGGGTACAGCTTTTCAATTACACATTCAGTTCCTTCCCAGCTCACAAAGTGATTTCACATTATCAGTGTGATTTATCAAGAGTATAGCCATCTTAAGGCTCAACACTAATTTAAAGAGGCAGCACCGAAGTGTAAGCAAAAGTACTGCAAAATTACAGATAAAATGAAACAGGTGAACTTGCTATTACCTGTGCCCTAGATATGAAAGATGCTCATCTGATATCCTGGGAAAGCTGGTACCAGAACCCCATTTTATTAGTGAGTACTGTTTCTACATTTCCAGGTTATGGACTACCATTTCTTATAATCATCACAGTAGCTAGAATGGTATCCTATTAACAAGATAACCAACTTTGGGTCACTATCATTAAGCTGTCAAGCATATACTCTTGGTTGGCCATCCTGAAGCCAACTAGTTGGGTAAAGTTTGCAGTTGTCTTTCCCATTAGTTCTAAACCCTATCTTCTTGTGCTTCCCCCATTGGATCTCTACAAAGCTCTCTATACTTACATGTACTTTCCACTTTCTTCTAAAAAAACTAGCTTTTGCCCCTTTAATTAAACTCAAGTAATGTGTTAGTATCTTCTTATAGCTTTTATTCTTGTTCACCCAATGCTTTACACTGTCAGAGACCAATCTTGAGGAAATGGTAGGGAAAGAGCATGATGGAGGAAAAACTGGATCAGAAGATGGAAAGTTAGAGGATTGGATTTCATATCTGTTATCTAGCAGGCCTAGCACCTACCATCCACTCTGGGCATTGGTTTCTTTATCAAATGACTAGACTGAAGAATCTGGATTTTTGTTTAGAGAGTATCATCACACTATCCCTAAATATCTGTCTCATTATGGGCATAGAGATGGAAGAGAAAAAGCATTGATTCAGGCCTTCTGTTAAATGCCTGTTTGTTCTCACCACTGCCCTATGAAGGAGATATTGTTGTCTCCAAAGTGCAGGTAAGGATATTGAGACTTAGAGAAAGCTTGCCCAAGGCCACAGTACTAGTAACTGGCAGAGTCTATCAACTTTCCTATTCTGTATCCACCACAAGACTGGCCCCAGATGATACTTGATTGAAAGATAATTCTGAGCAAATATTCCCATGATTCCAGAAGCCAGTGGTCCCAGCCTCTGTTTGCCTTTTCCCAGCACTGTTTAGCTTAAAGAGCCTGGATTTCTCCAGACTCTGGAGTCCAGCATGAAATTATAGTTGTACCTGAGACTGCCAGGGAACACACCTTATTTGGGGCCAGCTTTATCTGTGTGTGTGGGGTGGGGGAGGTGAAGACCAGCTGAAGAAAACTTTCATTTCTTTCAGATGTTGGAAGAAAATGAAAAGGTTTTCTATTCACCCCATTCCTTTTCTGTTAGGGTGACCAACTCGTCCCTATATACCTTCCATATTCTTGGTTTTAAAAGGGGAACTCCCTTTTAAAGCAATGGTTTCAGAAAAGCTCCAGACTGATGCTCTAAATTG
This sequence comes from Lasiurus borealis, assembly GCA_004026805.1. NCBI lineage: Eukaryota > Metazoa > Chordata > Mammalia > Chiroptera > Vespertilionidae > Lasiurus > Lasiurus borealis. The sequence continues at coordinate 921 of PVJN01017429.1, read as the reverse complement.
CAGAGTTGATTTGCAATCAAACTGTTTCCCATTTGGGTAATTCTGCTAGGTAAGACTCAGATGAGTAGCCAAAGAGTTATTTTTTTTTAACCTGCAACTACAGTTAATGGTTCTCCTCAGCCAACCCAGGAAAATCAGGTAGTTTAAATTATAAAATGCAAACTCTAACTTAAATGTACCGGCAGACAGACATTCACACAGAATAATTTGCCAAACCCTTATTTTTATAGAAAGAAGGACCAGAGATTCCCAGAATTCATGTAACAGAAATGGGACCTTCCAGGGAGAGGAAAGAAAAGTGAAATTTGTTGACTATCAGATACACTAGTTTGATTTTTTTTTTTTTGGTAATTCTCTTTTTACATTGCTATTCCTTCTCTAAACCAGGATGATCTCATCTTGAGATACTTAACATCACTACAACTGCAAAGGCTCTTTTTCCAAATAAAGTCACAGTAAACATAGGTTCCAATGGACTTACCTTTGTAGGGGCCACCATTCAATTCAGTATACCCTCCCAGTTCCATCTCCTGGAATATCATTTTATCTTATTGGAAAGTCTTCATCCCAAAATTGAAGAGCCAACAATTTTATCTGTACTATTGAACAACCAGCTCCAGCCTCATCCAGCTGGGTCACAGAAGCCACTGACTTTGATGTAAATCTGAGTGTCCGTTCCCTGGCCTGCTGATGAGGGAGACTGTTCTTTTCCCTAGGGTAAGTTAAGTGTCCCAGACCCTAGATTTCACTGTAGTAGGGAAGTAATTTTACTTTGCTGAATATACAGGACTATAGATACATTATCGATATACTGCTTCACTAAGTTCTATCACCTTTATTGTTCAAGACCTTAGTTATCTCTTAGGATAAATGGTATTTTATGGATATATGGAAGGGGTGGGGAGGGAAACTAAACATAGT
>PVJN01017428.1:0-41333 GCA_004026805.1 Lasiurus borealis | reverse complement strand
ACTGCAATACCCTCCTGACTGGGAAACAGGAGTGGCAAACAGAACAATAGTGGAAGTGAATGACATCAACTACTGCCCATTCTATTTTTTTTTCTGTTTCTTTTTTAAAATTTATTTTATTTTATTTTTATATTTTATTTTTGCATATTTTAATTAACATCTATTTTCTTCTTTTCTCCTCAATTGATTTTACTTTTTAAATTATTACATTTTTGTTTTCAACTAGTATTATTACTACTACTATTTTACATTTTTTAAAAACAAAAACAAAAAACAAGTGTCATTTTGTCTTCTCTTTATTTTACATTGGGATTAGAGTTCTACATTCTATTTTCATCTTTCCTTTAGCATAATTTTACTCTATCTCAACTCTACCTTTATGCCAGCACTCTCCTCCTAACTTTCCCCATTTTGTTGTCTTGTTTCACTTTCTCTTTTCCAACTTTAGATTCTCCCTATTCTTTCTCTTTACCTGGTTAAAATTTCACCCCACTTATATTCCTAATTTCAAATCCCATACTCCAAGTCCATACAAACCTCTCTCTTCTTGTCTTCACCATCAAAAAGTTGTTTTTCTCTATGTCCTTTTGTTGCTGTTTGCCTGAACGGTGATTATATCAATTTTTTGTACTTTTTGTGAGATTGTTTTAGTTTATTCTACTTGTTTTATTTTGATTTTTGTTTGCTTTGTTTTGGTTTATTTTTCACCTCTCTCTTCCCTCACCTCCCTTGATATTAGTTGTTATTTGTAGTTTATATTAATCTCCAGGTACTGGTTGCTGACATTTGTTGGGATTAGTGGCTGTTCTATTGGACTTTTCTCCTCACATCTATAATCTGCTCCTCTTTTCTCTCTTATTCTCTTTTTCTCTCTGCCTTTATTTTCTCTTTCACTTCTTTTCTTCTTCTTTTCCTTTTTATTTTAAATTAAATTAAATTAACTAACTAATTAATTAATTAATTAATTTATTTATTTATTTTTCTCCCTTTTCCCAATTTGATTTTGGCACTTCTTTCTTTTCTTTTCTCCTCATTTTTCCCTCCTTCTTTCTCTACTTACTCCTAATTTGTCTTTCATTGGTAGTCACCTTATTTGTGGTTATTAACATTGTGAATACATTTCTGTTCAGTGCCTTGTGTGCTGTACCTGGTAGCATTGTAGTTTGTACCTTTCAATGAACATAGGAGAGAGAACTACATAACCAGACACCCGGAGAAGAAAAACAATGGGCAGATGAAGAGACAGCCCACATATGACAGAAAGGCAGGTATCACCAGAAAAGAAAGTAAATGAAATAGAAGAAGAAATAAACCCGCCAGAGAAAGAGATCAGAGAAATGATCACAAGCTGGCTGAAAAGAATGGAAGACAAAATCAACAATGTGAGTAAGAGCCAAGAGGAAATGAAGAAGAAACAAGAGGAAATGAAGAAGAAGCAAGAAGAAATGCAGAATAATCAAGAAGAAATGAAAAATGACATCACTACTATAAAGAGCTCAATAGAAAGCATCAAAAGTAGACTAGAAGAATCAGAGGACCCCATCAGTGACATAGAAAACAAGTTAGAAAAAATACCCAAGTACAGCAGCTTCTAGAAAAAAAAAAAAGCAAGAGCAGAGCCTAAGGGAACTTTGGTATAACATGAAACAAAACAACATCTGCATAATTGGGGTTCCAGAAAGAGCAGAAACTGAGCCAGGAATAGAAAACCTCTTTGAAGAAATAATGACGGAAAACTTCCCTAATATAGAAAAAAAAAACCACACAAAAATCCAAGAATCTCACAGAGTCTCAAGCAAACTGAACCCCACAAAACTGACACCAAGGCACATTATAATTAAATAGGTAAACACCAATGACAAAGTAAGAATCTTAAAAGCAGCCAGAGAGAAACAGAAAGTTACCTACAAAGGAACCCCCATAAGAACAGCAACTGATTTCTCAACAGAAACTCATCAGGCCAGACGGGAATTGAATAAAATATACAAAGTCATGCAAAAGAAGGGTCTGAATCCAAGAATACTATACCCTATAAGGCTCTTAACCAAAATTGAAGGTGAAATCAGCTTTACAGCAAAAAAGGTCTAAGGAAATATATTACCACCAAACCAGCAATGCAAGATATGTTAAAGGGTCTGTTGTAATAAAAAGAAATAGGAAGCGAAGAAGGAACTCAGGGGTAAAGATTAAAAATGGCAATAAATAAGTACCTATCAATAACTTAAATGTAAACAGATGAAATGGTCCAATCAAAAGACATAGGGTAACCTATTGGATGAGAAAACATGATCCATATATCTGCTGTCTACAAGAAAACCACCTCAGGAAAAGAGATGCACACAGATTGAGGGTGAAGGTATGGAAGATGGTATTTCAGGCAAATGGAAATGAAAAAAAAAAGCTGGGGTTGCAATACTTATATCTGACAGATTAGATCTCAAAGTGAAGGACATAAGAAGAGATAAAGAAGGCCACTTCATAATACTAAAGGGAACAAACCAACAAGAAGAAATAACTCTGGTAAACATATATGCACCCAATATAGGAACACCTAAATACATAAAAAAAACTCTTGGAGGATATTAAGGGAGAGATTGACAGGAATACAATCATTGTAGGAGACTCTAATACCCCATTGTATCCATTGGACAAATCCTCTAAACAAAAAATCAGCAAAGAAACATCAATCCTAAATGATTCACTAGACCAAATGGAATTAATTGACATCTTCAGAACATTTCACCCCAAAGCCACAGAATATGCATTCTTCTCCAGTGCACATGGCTCATTTTCAAAGATAGATCATATGTTGGATCATAAGAAAAGTCTCTTCAAATTCAAGAAGATAGAAATCATATCAAGCATTTTCTCAGACCACAGTGGCATAAAACTGGAAACCAACTATAATAAAAACAATAGAAAGAATCAAACACATGGAAGCTAAACAGCATGCTATTAACAACTGGGTAACCAGAGAGATCAAGGAAGAAATAACATCATGACAACAAATGACAATGAAAACACAACAATACAAAATTTATGGGACACAGTGAAAGCAGTCTTGAGAGGGAAGTTCATAGCCCTACAAGCCTACTGCAAAAAACAGGAAACAATGGTAATAAATTACCTAACCCTACAACTCAAAGAGCAAGAAAGAGAGCAACAGAAAAGGCCAGTGTAAGCAGAAGGAAGGAAATAGTAAAGATCAGAGTAGAGATAAACAACATGGAGACCAAAAAAACAATTCAAAAGATCAAGAAAACCAAGAGTTGGTTCTTTGAAAGGATAAACAAGATTGATGGACCTCTAGCCAGGCTCACCAAGAAGCAAAGAATGAAGACCCAAATAAATAAAATCAGAAATGAAAGAGGAGAAATAACAACAGACCCCATCGAAATACAAAGCATTGTTAAAAATACTATGAACAACTCTATTCCAACAAATTGGACAACCTAAAATCAATGGACATATTCCTAGAAAAATATAACCTTCTAAAACTCAATCAGGAAGAATATAAACATCTCCATAATGCAATAACTAGGGAAGAAATTGAAGCAGTCATCAGAAAGCTTCCAGCAAACAGAAGCCCATTACCAGATGGTTACACAAGAGAGTATTACCAAACATTCAAGGAAGAATTAAAAGCTCTCCTCCTCAGACTATTCAAAAATATTCAAGAAGAAGGAACACTTCCAAACACCTTCTATGGCCTGCATTACCCTAATATCAAAGCCAGATAAAGACAACACATTGAAAGAGTATTACAGGTAAATATCTCTCTTGAACATAGATGCCAAAATCCTCAACAAAATTCTAGCAAATCGGATCCAACAGTACATCAGAAAGATCACACACCATAGTAGGATTCATCCCAGTAATATAAGGATGGTACAATATCCGCAAATCAATAAACATGATACATCACATAAAAAAATTAAGAGAAACAAATCACATAGTCATATCAATTGATGCAGAAAAAACTTTTGACAAAATCCAACACCCTTTCTTGATAAAAACTCTCAGCAAGTGGGAATAGAAGGATCATACCTCAACATCATAAAAGCCATATATGATGAACCCACAGCTAACATCATACTCAATGGGCAAAAACTAAAACCATTTCTGCTAAGAACAGGAACAAGACAAGGATGCCCACTCTCAACTCTCCTGTTTGACATAGTACTGGAAGTATTAGCCATTGCAATTGGACAAGAAGAAGAAATAAAAGGCATCCAAATTGGAAAAGAAGAAGTAAAGCTGTCCTTATTTGTAGGTGACATGATACTGTACATAAAAAACTCGAAGGACTCCATCCAAATACTAATTGACTTAATAAATGAATTCGGCAATGTAGCAGGATACAAAGTTAATGCCAAGAAATCTGTGGCATATTTATACACTAATAGTGAAATTACAGAAATAGAGACTAAAAACACAATCCCATTTACCATCGCACCAAAAAAATTAAGATACCTAGGAATAAACCTAACTAAAGAGGTAAAAGACCTATATGTAGAAAACTACAGGACGCTGAAAAAAGTGATAGAGGAAGATGTAAACAGATGGAAGAGCATACCATGCTCATGGATTGGGAGAGTCAACATCATTAAAATGTCCATACTACCCAAAGCAATCTATAGATTCAATGCATTACCCATTAAAATACCAATGACGTATTTCACAGACATAGAAAGAATTCTTCAATGATTCATCTGGAACAAAACAAAGACCGCAAATAGGCACAGTAATCCTGAGAAAGAATAATAAAGTAGGTGTGATCTCAATACCAGATTTCAAGCTATATTACAAAGCAACTGTTCTCAAAACAGCCTGGTACTGGCACAAGAACAGAAATATAGACCAATGGAATAGAATAGAGATCCCAGATATCCACCCAAACCACTATGCTCAATTAATATTTGACAACGGAGGCATGAATATACAATGGAGCCAAGATAGCCTCTTCAATAAATGGTGTTAGGAAAATTGGACAGATACATGCAAAAAAATGAAACTGACCACCAACTTACACCAAATACAAAAATAAACTCAAAATGAATATAGTACTTAAACCTAAGACAGGAAACCATAAAAATGCTAGCAGAATACATAGGCAGCACAATCTCAGACATATGCCATAATAACTTTTTTACTGATACTGCTCCAAGGGAAATGGAGGCTAAAGAAAAAATAAACAAATGGGACTACATCAAAATAAAAAGCTTTTGTACAGCAAAAGAAACCAGCAACAAAACAGTAAGAAAGCCCACTGTATGGGAGAACATATTTGCAAATGTTATCACTGATAAAGGTTTAATCTCCAACATCTACAGCCAACTTATACAACTCAATAAAAGGAAGATAAATGATCCAATAAAAAAATGGGCAACGGACCTAAATAGAACCTTTTTGAAAGATGGCAGATGGAAGGCCAAGAGACACATGAAAACATGCTCAAAGTCACTAATTATCCAAGAGATGCAAATCAAAATGACAATGCGATACCATCTTACACCTGTCAGAATGGCAATCATCAACAAATCAACAAAAGACAAGTGTTGGCGAGGATGCAGAGAAAAAGGAACCCTTGTGAACTGTTGGTGGGAATGCAGACTATGGCAGCCACTGTGGAGAACAGTATGGAGCTTCCTCAAAAAAACTAAAAATGGATCTCCCATTTGACCCCGCAATCCCACTTTTAGGGTTATATCCTCAGAAATTACAAACACCAATCAGAAAGGATTTATGCACCCCTATGTTCATAGCAGCACAATTTACAAAAGCTACAATTTGGAAGCAGGCTAGGTGCCCATCAGCTGATGAGTGGATCAGAAAACTGTGGTACATCTACACAATGGAATTCTATGCTGTCATGAAAAAGAAGGAATTCTTACCATTTGCAGCAACCTGGATGGAACTGGAGAGCCTTATGCTAAGTGAAATAAGCCAGTCAATGAAGGAGAAACACCACATGATCTCACTCATTTGTGGATACTTAAGAACCTTATAAACTGATGAACAAAAGTATAGACACAGAAGCAGTAAAGCATCAAACAGATTGTCAAATTACAGCAGGAAGTTTAAGGAGAGGTGGGTTAGATAAGAGATCAACCAAAAGACTTGTATGCATGCATATATACATAACCAAGGAAAACAAGACACTGGGGGGTTGGGGTATGCTTGGTAGGAGGGGGCAATGGGGAGATATGTATACATGTAATACAATAAACAAACAAACAAACAAGCAAAAACAATAAATACACAACATATCATCATTTTTTGCTGGTAACCAGTCTTCAGATGCTCCTTAACTAAATGTCATCATCTACCTTGATATCAAATAAGTCATTTAGATCCCATTGAGTCATCCTTAGAAATTTCTCTCAAGTTTGTACTTGACAAACAAGGATCAAAGAGAAGGTGCAGACTGAAAGTAGTTTTTCTGAAGAGGAAGTAAATTATGAAAATGGATAGGGTTCAGAAATATCCTAGGAGCCATTGGGGAGAAAGTAGGCAGGACTTCAGGGTAGTGGTTAGAGTTTGAAGGGAATAAATGTAATAAATCTTCTATGAATAACTTTCTCAATTCAGTGGTACCCTCTCAATTGTTTATATTAAGAGAATAAATTTTTAGAAACTAATATATAGATTTTTCAGGAAATTTGAAAATTTTGGAAATATCATATAAGGAAATCTAGACTACTTCCTCCAAGCATTTGTTAATGCTCTGATGCTTATTGAAATGCAGTTTCTATGCAAAACAAGCAAAAACAACCACTACTGACATAGCTGGCATTAGTTGCTCTCAAAGTCCTTTAGTAAGGGTTCACATATTAAATCGAAAAGATAAAATGTGGTAAGTTTTTATAAAGTGCTTTTGACTACATGCATGCTTCAATATTTTAGATGGATATTTTTCAGCAAAATTATAAGAAAATACCTTCAAGTTCTGGAAATTAAATTGAGTCCTATCCTATATAATAAAAGGCTAATATGTAAATCAATGAAATGGCAGAACAACCAGAAATAGCTTTATTTCATACAGTTAGGAAGCTAGGAAAATACAATTATAGTTCATAATGAACACAGCTGGCTCTACTTAATGGACTAAGGCATTGTGAGCAATGGAATGCCTTATCTCTGTAAAAAGACACTGCATGAAGACATATTATTAATAAGTACCCATCTTGCCTCATATCTCATTGTTACTGCTCCACTTTAGCAACCAAGTTCATTCTGAGGCTTATTCCTATGAATATTCTCTTCAAATAAGACTTAAGACAAAGTTTAGTTCATTGTGTTTGCAAAAGGTTTGTTGTTCTGGATAGTTTCTCAGATATTATACTCATGGCAATTAGATGTTTTGTTTTAAGAAACATGATTATCTGCCTCTGAATGAAACTGAGTAACAAGTAAGTGAATAATGAGAAAATAGGCTAAAAAATGCAGCATACAATATTCATCTTTCTTTTTCCCTAAGCACCAACATAGCCCCTAGATACTAATTCCATTCCTTGTCTACGTTCTTGAAAATAACTGCTATAATACACTTCATGCCTGGAGGAGTAAATTTGTGAAAATCTATGCATGGGTGCTGAGCTGGCAGTTAGCTAGTATAGTGCGTAGAGCACATTCACTTCACTGACAGGGACCCAACACCTTCCAGAATCTTGCTGATGTCTTAGAGCTCTTGTTAACAGGAGTCTATTGTTTTCTGTAAAAAGACCAAGTTTAGTGTTTAATAATAGTGTGGAATATAATCATCTAGAAATCATTTTAATAATGTAGGAAATTTTATTGAATATATATTTGGATAGGACCTGTCCCCTAAAAGAAACATGTTTCTTGTCTTATTTTCAGTTGAAAATAAAAATAAAATTTGGCTAACTACTTTTTCAACTTTGTTTTTAAAATTAAGATTGCTTACATTTCTCAGATTTTGGAAGGATGTTGCCATATATCCGAAGCTCTAAATCTAAAGATCTAAGCTATGAATATTGTAAGCCTGTTCAGTATTACAGCACATTCTGAAATCTGTGGTAATCCTGATTTATCAATAAATGATTAAATGCATTTTGAGTATTACTTTCAAGAAACTAAGAATGTATGTGATGCCTTTTTAAAAGATGACACTTTCAAATCCTTGAAGAAAAAACTCAAAGCTTTTAAAGGATACTTTAGTAATCTCACACAGTATTCAAAAAGTCTTTTATTCTTTTAGAAATTTATAGCACAGCAATGATCATTTAGTTCAAATTTCTAACTTCTTTTTAGGCCCAGGAATTTAAGGAACTTGTTTAAACTTACACTGATGATGTATCTAAGATTTGTAGATGCAAAGTCCAATTTATTTCAACACTTTACATAGTAGAGGCAAATTTCTATTTTTCTCTCATAAAGAATCAATAGCTTAAAGTCTCTAATAATAAATAAATACAGAAAAATAATGAAAAAAATTTCAATGGTGTCATTAAAGATTTTAAGTAAAGCAAGAAAAAGAAAGAAATATTCATTTATTTGAGTCTCTATTATATGCCTGTAACTGTGCCCGACAAGTTCATGTAATTTGTTGGCTTTAATGATACTATCCACATTTTCACAGATTTAAAAAAAAAAAAGCCCTGAAGTGTTCTGATTTTCTCAAGCTCATTCCATTCCTAAGTGGCACTTCTGGAATCTGAACCCAGATCTTTCAGAGAGATGCTGCCTGATGGCCAAACTTGTATTCCTAAAAGAACACAATCAATGGTGATTTCTATTAGAACTTGTTGACTGGTTATGCAGAGTTATGAACAGTCCTGCACACAGTAGTTTAATTTTACAAATTTGTACCACCTGTTCCAATGAAATGACTCCCATTGTTGGTAAAACTACCCACTCTGAGCTCATGACTCATGAGTCAGCTATCCCCTCTGGACAGTTCCTTTAGGAATTGAGGGTGGACATTTTGAAGAGGTCTCCACAGTCCTCTGAGGGCTACAGAAATTGCAGGTTGAGTCCCCTTAAATATTTGAAGAAAGGAGAAAAGTTAATGGTTACTTCTGCAGAAATATGCACAATGGTACATGTAGATCTTTTAAAGACAGTGTTGTTTACAATTGTACAATTGTAAATCCCCCTAGTGAGACCTCATTTGGTTAGGAGACTCAGGTTGATAGTGTCTTCCAAAGTACCTCATGGACAGCCGGTGTAGTTCTAGTTCAACTGAATATATTTGAGTCTAATTTCTTGTTTTTGAAGAGATTGCCTAGACCAAGCATGACAAACTCCCAGCCTGTAGGCTGCAAGCGGCCAACAATGAATATTTTTGTGGCCCAGCCAATATAATGGTTTGAGTAATTATTTACAGTTATGAAAGGAAATAAGTCTCCTATCAGATCCAGAATTACTGACATTCACCTTGGCTCAGTTTTGAAAGTAATCACTGCGAACAAGATTTCCCCCAAAGTAGGAAAGATAGTAGCAGAGAAGAGCTGCCAAGTGTCAGAAAATAAACATTAATTTTATCATTGCACTTGTTCTTTTTAAAAATATATTTTTCAAAATATACCTATGTTTCTAAGAAAATTAAAGCCTTAGTTTTTTTTTTGTTGTTTTTTTTTCAGCCCACATAAACTTAAACCTGGTTTATTTGGCCTGTGTTACCCCTTAAATTTGACATGCTTGGCCTAGAGGCAGGTTGGCTGACCTGTCTGGTTCTCTCATGCCACCTGCTGGGGAATATTTGTCTGCCTTGTGGAGCATAAAAGCAACAACTAGAAGAATAAGTATTGACATCCAGAAGTATTGACATGTGTTTATAAGGAAGATGGGGCCTTCCCCTACTATTTACAATGGTTAAAGGAAATACTGATCAAATCACGATCAAATTCTCCTGCCAGGGATAGAAATGTCAGCAGTTAGTTAAATTCAAGGTGCATCAAACATATGGGAAAATTATGGCAAGGCATTTTTCTTTCACAGAGAAAGCATCCAGGGCAATTCTGAATGCCAAAATTCATCATGATGCCTCCCTCTCTTGCACCTCCTAGTTTTAAGGTGTTCCCTCTTAAGGTGCCAGGGTTGTTGCTCTCTCTTCACTATTACAAAATCTTTATGATTTATTATAGTACCTATAATGTCATATTTTCCCAACCATCATCTTTTGTCATCTAAACCTTTCATCCAGAAAAATCATGTGCAAGAAGAATAAGGGCATCTTAATAAAACCTTAAGAGATCCAGTAATGCCTTACTCAAGTGTGTGGATCAAGAGGAAGTGAGGGAAATAGAATCGGAAATATTCTTGGCATAACTATTAGGAGACCTTTTCAATACTCAAATAAGAATACATACCTGGGGATGGTAGGCAATGTAGAGGATCCAGTCAATACTTATCATGGCATTGTTAAGATTGCTGAGTGACTTTTATGAACAAAGGACCATCACTGTCAGACTGCATATAGTCTAAAAAGTAAAACATAATAGAGTTTAATATCAAGAGCCACAATGGTGTCACCAAAATCAATTGTGAGGATTAAGACAGCAATTCCATAAACTGAAAATATACTGACAACTGAGGCACCATTAGTAACCTCGAATAGAGGGTCCTCCCACCTGAAGACATCTGGCCAACCTTTTGCAAGAGTATGGCTTCTGGTGGTAGCCTCTGCATCAGGAACATAGAATCCTTTCTCTGTATCTACTCTATGATGGTGGTTAGATTGCCATCTTTGATATGGTGATTAATACACAATCTGGGCAGGGCATGCTTAATCAGTTATGTGATGACATGACAGTCTCATTAGAGAATAGATTCTTATTATGTTAACATTAAATAAATAGGCAGCCTGATATTCCTCCAGTGAAATAGGTTTATTTGGAAATAAAAAATAATTGCAACTTTGGACATGTGGTCTACTTACAAACCATGTGCAAGTCCAGAGCACAAAAGAGAGGAAAATATTTTTATAGAGGAAAAAGGTGTTCAGAGGGGTTGTTGTAAACAAAGAGTCCATTGGAGGAAACTTGGGAGTTCTCAGTGTACTGATTTTCATTGGCTGAGTTGTAACAGTCTTTCATTGTCTCAGTGATTGTCAGGTGAGATTTCTCCTTCTTGTTGAAATACTGGAGTAGTAAAACATCTTTCTAGTTGAAGATAGAAAGTACATCTCTTCCTGTTTTGGGCAGTTGGCAATGAGTGGTAAGTTGTGAGAACTCACTCCAGAGACTTTTACAACTTTAACTTAAAAGAGATTCTGTTTATTAATTTTCACATTGGCCCCAGGTAATTTAATTAACAGCCTTGATTTGCTTTCATACTTCCTGGTCCAAAAGAAAGTCACTGTTGTTTTCTGACACTGTTGTCTTCTATGTTACTGATTATTCTCCTAGGCCTTTCACAAAAGCTCAAGGGTCAGTAAAAATATAGCAAGGTTTATCAAGGGAAGTATTTGCCTGAGTTATGAGAATTATTTGAGATCTGCTTATGTTATAAAACCACAATTTTTTTCAGTTGGCACATCTGGTCCTGAGGTTGAACTTACAGAATCCTTGAATAGATTATCAACTTTCAATTTATCAAACCCATTAGTAAATCAGACCCAGTCATGTTGGGGAACCTCAGTGACATGAGGATTTATTGAGCAGGCAGCTTTGCTTCAGGCAGTGGAGTGGGGAATGAAATCTCTCTCAGTACAGCTGTCACTTTCTCTTGTAAAGCTAAGATGCTGCTGAAGCCAGGATAAATATACCATTTCCTCTTTACCAGTGAGACTTGTTAACATGTCTTATCTTGTTAGTCATGGTCTCTGAGTTGAACCATCCCAATATAAGAATGTTATGTTGGATAATTATGGGTAAAGTTTTTTGTTTCAAAAAAAGCCCAATTGTACGTTATTTAAATTCTACATTTAGTAGCTCTGTCAAGGGATAAGTGATTCCAAAACCCTAAGGGTATCTCCAAAGAGAGACTTTCATTTATTAAAAACATTTTTTCTTTTACCTTCTCAAATAGAGTACTCTCTGCTATCTGATCTTCAAAATAGCTGACTTGATCCTTTGCTTCATCCAATCTGCTGTGGATTATATCTAGTGTATTCTTCATTTCAGTCATCATATTATTCACTTTTGACTGGTTCTTTTTAATGGTTTCTATCACTTTGTGTAAATTTTCCCTGAGTTTATCTATTCTTTCTCTAAGTTCATTGAGCACCTTTTTTTTCCCCTTTTAAATTGATTCAGAGAGAGGAAGGGAGAAGGGGAGAGAGATAGAAGCATCAATGATGAGATGTGCATGTTCCCTATTAGGTATTAAGTCTGTAAGATAGGCATGTGCACCATCTGGGAATCAAATGATGACTTCCTGGTTCATAGATCAATGCTCAAACACTGAACCACACCAGCTGAACAACTGAACATCCTTAATGCCAATGTTTTGAATTCTGCATCTGGTAACTTGCTTCCCTCCATTTTGTTTAATTCTTTTTCTGGAGTTATGTTCTGTCCTTTCATTTGGAACATGTTTTTTTGTCTCCTTATTTTGGCTGCCTCCTTGTATTTGTTCCTACATATTAGGTAGATCTACTACATTTCCCAATCTTGGCAGGGTAGCCTGGTATAGTGGGTATCCTCTGGGGACCAGTGGCACAATCTCCTTGGTGACATGAGCTAGTTGCTCCAGGGGTGTTCCTTGTGTGGATTTTGTATACCACTTATTGCAGTTGAGCCTTGATTGCTGTTGACATGTATGTGGGAGGGGCTGACCCGCAGGAGGACTAACTGTGAGGACTGGCTGTGACTGGATGAATTGTTGTGTGAGTCTGACCTCACATGGTGGGACACACTGTAGCAGGGGACTGGTGCCTGCTGAGTCCATTTTTCGAGTGTATCATTTGTGGATCTATTTGGGTAGTGCTCTGGTTTGGTTTGAAGTCCGTCATCAAGAGTATTGATTCTGGGGCTTCTTGGGAGGGGATCCAGTGCAGACCCAGGTCAGCCACTTCCTGGGCCTTTCTCAGGGCCCCCTGGAAGAAGCTATGTAGGTAGTAATCCGGTGGTTGGTAGGTGTCTATGCTAAGCCTAGAGACACCTGGGAGAGGCTAAGCTATGAACTAGAGCCAACTGCCACTGTTGCTCAGCAGGGTCTGCTTAGTAAGAGGAACAGGGCATACAGAGTCCAGTCTCTGCTTCTGTGGGGTTTGTGGATCTTTCATAGAGTTGAGGGAAGTTTTCAGCATGGGTCAAGGCTACCTACTTGTGAGCAATATCTGCTGAAATAGGTTTGGGCCTGTGCAGAATTTGCATGGGGTGGGTTCTCAGGAAATCACCAAGGTGGGGCCAGTGGAGTTTAGCCAGTTTAAGGGAGACTCAGATTTTTCCCGAAACCAGACAATTCACTTCCTCCCTGTCTTCCCTGGTGCTTTTGAGTGTTGAAGTGCAGAATGAGTGCATCTGTCAGCAGGTTAGTCTCTGCATGGGTCCTTTAAGAGGAATGCCAGGGCTTCTAGCACTGCTTTATCTCACTCAGATTGAATCCCCACTGATTTTCATAACCAGAGTTATGGGATTCCTCTTCCCAGCACTGGTGGTCCAAAGGTGAAGGGATTAATAAAAACAAACAAACAAACAAACAAACAGAACAAAAACACCCGCACAAACACAGACAACGGTATGGTGATTACCAGAGGGAAAAGTGGGTAAGGAAAAGTAGAAAATGGTAAAGTAGAGTTAAATGGTGATGGAGAAGACTTGACTTGGGATTGTGGATACACAATACAATATTATGTATTATAGAATTGTGCACCTAAAGCCTATATAATTTTATTAACAATGTAACCCCAATAAATTCACTAAAAATAAAGAAATAAAGTCACTATGCTAAATGAAGAAACCAGACCCAAAAGGCTACATATGGTTTAAGACCATTTATATACTTTTTGAAAGGATGAAACAGTAGGTACAGAAATCACACCCATGGTTTCTAGGGTCTGGGAGAGGGAGGAGGCAGAAAGGGCTAGGAAACTTTTTTAAAGCAATGTAAACTTCTATCTTTTCATTTTTGTGGTGATTTTTCAAAAGTCATAAAATTTTATAATAAAAAGGGATGAATTAAAAAAGAGAGAGAAATAAATGTAGGAATAGACAGAACAAATTTTAGGGTCACTTGTGTTTAAAATCCCACCTCTGGAACCTGGTAGCTATAGGAATTTAAGCAAGATAGTTTTTGGATTAAACTTCCTAAAAGACCAAAATAGTTATATTTACACTCTGTTAAAATATTTACTATTGCTCCATTTATTATAATAAATGTTTAGTGTACTTAGTTTCACCCATCACTATTTGTCTGTAACCTATTTTTGAAATCATATATTTTTTCCCATTCTCAGAAATTGTGATGGATCAGCAACTGTTATCTGTCTATGTTATCTCACCAAATCTTAGCTAATAATAGAGAAACATGTATATTGACCGTGCCTCCACTATGCCCACAGCCAATTAGAGTGAGTATGCAAATTAACCCAACAAAGATGGAAGTTAATTTACATACATACCTGGGTCCTGGGAACCTCCTCGGCACCAAGTCACTCCCAGCTGGCCATTGGAGGGGGTGGGCCTGTGACCAGAGGGGTCAGAAAAGGGGGGCGGGTCAATTCCCAAGCCTAAAACCTGAGGCTTGGGAAGGAGCCAAGCCTGCAACCAAACACAGACCATCTGGAAATCAGCACTGGGTTGCCCAGCTGTAGCTTGATGACCCAACACTGACTGCTCAGGTGGCTGAGACCCAGAAAGAGAGTCAGGGTCTGATCTGCAGCCTCAGTGGAAGCTGATGATCAGTGTACTTACCTCCCTCATTCTCTCCCTCTTTCTTTCAGATCTTGGCCAGCAGCCAGTGCTTTTCTTTCTCTCCCAGCAGTGGGGCTGCTGTTAAGCATCGCTTCTTTGATTAGACCCAGGGATAGGCCTGGAGATGCTGACTGGCATAGGAACCAACCAATCAGAACCAAAGGTGGGTGCTGTGGAGAAACAATGGCTGCCTAGGAGATGAAGCTTCTGATGCTGACTAACATAGGACAGTTCAATGAGAACCAAAGGTGGGTGCTGTGGGGAGCTAATGGCTGCAGAGCTTTTGATGTTTATTGGCATAAGAATGGACCAATCAGAACCAAATTGGCCAGCAGAGGAGGAAAGTTGGGGGCAACATAAAGCCTGCAGGAGAGAGCAATTAGAGATGATCAGGCTGGCAGGCAGAAGCAGTTAGGGGCAATCAGGCAGGCAGGCAGGTGAGCAGTTAGGAACTAGTGGCCCCATATTGTGAGAGGGATGCTTGACTGCCAGAGATCAGGCCTAAAATGGCAGTTGGATATCCTTCAAGGGCTCCCCAATTGGGAGGGTGCAGGCTGAGTTGAGGGAATTCCCCCTCTGTGCATGAATTTTGTGCACCTGGCCTCTAGTAGTCTTATATTTCTCTATCTTAGTTAATTCTTAATTTTTTACCTTAAGAATGTTTTTCCCCCATAAAATTCTAATAGTCCAATTTCTATTCACATTTTATTGCAAGTACATCAACTCTTCTTCAAATTCCACTTTAATCTTTACCCTGGAAATAATGTATCCATGTTTTGAATTTGTGAATCTTGTTTGATTATCATTTTCTACTTTACATATTTGTGTTGTCATTGTAGCTGCTGGCGATTAGTGTAGTTTCTAGGGGAAAGATATAGTATCTAATTTGTCATTATAATCTTTGAAATACCTAGGATAATGCCCAGCATTTTCAAAGCCAGTGTAAGCACTGGATTAGTAGCATCAGCATTATGTAGGTACTTGTTAGAAATGTACTGAATCAGAAACTCTGGGAGTGCAGCCCCATAATTTGTGCTATAACAAGCCCTCCAGGTGATTCTGATGCAATCTTGTTGATTGGATGAATGGATAAACAAATGATGAATACATTTAGTAGATATATAAATAAAATATGACAGTTACTATAATTATTTCTGCTAAAAAATTTACATTGTTGAGATTTAGAAAATAAATTATGGAACACCTTTGCATTTTAATTAGGACAAAGCCTTACTTCCTAGCAATATTCTCCAATATGATGTTTTTCTCAAGCATTTTCTCTGAATTTATATATTATTTATACCTGAAAGTGTTAATGCTTAAATTTTTTGTAAATGTTTATAAGCAAGTCACTGATTTTAATTCACTGGTCAGATAAAAGATACCCATAAGGACCTCTTGAAATTTTTTTATGAAATAGAGTGCGATGCAGTGATTTGTGAATTGAATGTGAATATGAATCATGCAAGGAACTTGTTAAAATGAGGGTTTGATCCAGTTAGGTCTAGAGTGATGCTTGAGATTCACAAACTCTCAAGTGCTAGCATTGCTGCTGATCCAGGAACCATTTTATGCAGCGAAGAGATACAGGCCAATCAGATCACTGTGTAGATGAGTAAGGGGCTTGAGGATTTGGGCAGATTGTTAATTTTCTATGAGTCTTGTTTTTCTTTCATTTGTGAACCATAAATGACATGTAAAAGATCTAGGATGATTCTTGACACACAATAATTGCTCAATAAAGGTAACTATTATTATTTGAATAGAAATAAATGACAAAATTAAAAGGAATGTCAAATTATCATGACCTCATCTGGTAAGAGTATCTATAGCCTGGGATGCAGCTAGTTTACCCTATTCCTGATGTGTTCATTATGGAATGTGAGGGCAATAAAACTGAGATCTGTCTGCTGTCAACAGTTGTACAACTTCTGCAATTTCAGCTTTTAGTGTCTGCCACTGACCTGTAGCAGAAATCACACGTGCAACTTCCTGAAAATTGAATTCTTCTTCTGGCACTATCCTGATTATCAATTTATTCCTGATAGAAACAAAGAAAGCTACAACACATTGAAATAAATCATTTTGATTTCTTTATTGTATACTTAATGGCATTATTTTCATCCTGGGATATATTTTGTTGTATATGGATTAATATCATTAATAATATCAGGCATTAGTCAAAGAATTTGGTACATTTATCACATATGTTAGCATAACATTTAAAAACTAGTTATTTAAATTATACAGTCTAATGGCACAGCCTTGCTTTTCAGTTAATAAAGTCAAAAGCAATAATTCCAGTAGGCTGTTACATTGTTCAATGAAGAATTTACCACTCATAGAGATGAATTTCTGAATGACTGTCACTAGGAATCAGACCATATAAGGAACTGAAACTCTACTAAAGACATCAGAATGCATGTCTGCATTCCATTGGAATTACAGCACACCACCTCAGCCCCCAGAGCCACTGAGGATAAGAGCTTCTGCCAGTGACTGCATATAAGGATGAAAACTCCAGCTCTTGGGTGCTGCCCTCATCAATCCATGGTCTCCTTGGCTCCATGCTATGTAACCCTTCTCTTTGGATGTCCCATCCCCCAACACCTTTCCTTAAATTAATTCAATTTTCTTTAATCACCATCTGAGATGGCTTTTTAGCCTGTCTGGGCACCACCATGTTAACCTTTCAAGTATTAAATTGGGAGTTCAAAATATTTCTTTTGTCATTACATCTCCTTAACTCAATCTCTCTCATATTGAGAATATTTTTATTACTTAGTTTTTATTTTTTAACATGTTTTAAAATAAATTTAAAAGAAAAATATATTTTAAGAAGCAATCAAATATTAAAAGTCAATTATGATTTCTCTAAGATAAATTTTATTTTTATACATCAATTGATATTTCTGTAAAAAAGTCTCACCCTCCTTGTTCTTCCAATCTACCCTCTCCATCCTCTATTTGAGGTTTCTGACATATACTTTCTATTTAGCAGAAGTGTAGGTGACAACATCAATGGCTAAATAACTAAGGGATAGGTATGCTGTGGCCTCCTTGTGAAACGAGTCATAGTTCACTGGCAGGCTCTGGGCAGTGCTTGGAAAATTGGCACTTCTTTTAGTGCTCTACTGCTCATGAGTGAGCCTGTTAGCTAGTTAATGGGGTCAACCTTTAGCCCAGTTAGGTTCTCCACCTCATTCCTCTGAAGAAAGTCCCAAGCACCTACTCTTGATAGAGAGTATGAATGCTGTTGTTGGGAAGGCAGATATGGACACAGAAGCTTGTAAAACCTTGAGTCTCTTTTAAGAGGAAAGACTATATCCCACTCTCCAAATATTATAAAAACAGTTCACTATGGAACTCATCACTAGGATCCCTAAGTCTAACTAACTCAGAGATAAAATTCAAATACTTTCTGATGATCTATGGTTGGTCAACCCGACTTCATAAATATGTGTTATAGTTAGATAGTTAGCCATTTATTCACTCATTCACCACTCTTTTACTCTTTAAGTTGAATTATTATGTAAATTCCCCACAACCAGTTATAACTATGCTCTGAAGATGCTCAGCAAAGCAAGGCCAGTACAAAGGCAATGACCAATGGATTTTGCTTTTCATTTTACTTGTTCCATTTGCCATATTTTCCAGTTAATTCTCTAGTGTGCTTTCAGTGGTTTTAGGTGGGGTGGGGTATTAAATTCCAGCTTATTTAGTTTTATAGTCCTTGAAGTTGCTACTTGTTAGGTCACCAAAGGAGGAACACATGACGCAAAAAGAGATAAATAATTATGAATTTACTAGAGGCCCAGTGCATGAATTCATTCATGGGTAGGGTCTGGCAGGCCTGCCCCGATTTTATAAGAATGCCAATCATATTGGATTAGAGGCATAACCTGTTCTAGAGGTGTACCCCTTGGTTGAACTCCTGAGCAAACTCCCGGTCAAGGGGACAATGTGCATATTAGCCTTTTATTATAAAGGATTAGGTCATCTGGAAACCCAGATAGGTTGATCCCCAAAATGGCAACAGCACCCAAAGGTGGGGAGCCAGAGGTTTTTAAAGAACTCTAGGCAGGCTTTTTCTAGGCAGAGAATCCTCTGTCCAGGTCCAAAATTTGGGAAACTCTGGAGGGGAGAGATAATGGTATTTGCAAGTAGAATGTGGTCTCAATGAAAGGGAATGTCCATTGTGAAATGGCCTAGAAGTCAGTTCCCAGGTGAAGGGTATTGATTCAATTATTTAATCAAACCTAACATTACCTTTTCTAATTATAATTAACATTAAAAGCTACAGCAAGGAGATTTAGAGGAATCAAGGACTAACAGTCTCTATTTTACTCTTAGAGCACTAATTTTTCCTCTGGCTCCATTTTTATATATTAAATTCAATTTTCAGAATAGGTTTTCCTGGGTTGTCAGCAACGTAGTCTGCTTTACAATAAATGTACTTCATATAAAGATGATTGCAAGTTAAATTTAATGAGTGCTTTTTCTTCACCAGGGCTACTGTACCTAAGTATTACCAACTCAGAGGTTTAACAACAGAAATTTACTGTCACCCAGTTCTAGAGGCTAAGAGTCTGACTTCCAGGTATGCTCAGGTTGGTTCCTCTGGGGCTCTGAGAGGGAATCTGTTCCAGGCTCTCCCAGCTTCTGGTGGGTCCTTGGGTAGTGGCAGTATAACTCCAACTTTCTCACAGTTTTCTCCCTGTGTGTTTCTCAGTGTCCAAATGTCCCTCTCTTATAAAGATGCCAATCATATTGGATTAGAGGCGTACCCTGTTCTATAGGGCCTTATCGTAACTAATTATATCTGCTAATATCCTATTTGCAAATAAGGTTATATTCTGAGTTACTGAAGTCAAGGCTCCAAGTTATGTATTGGGAAGGAGGACACAACAGATAATGCTTATGGAAAAAATTATGTCTCAGATTCTGTTCTGAGCACTTTACAGTTATTAACTTACTTAATCTTTACAATAAACATAAGAAATACGTACTATTATTATCTTCACTTTGCAGAAGGTACATATGCACATGCACCATTTCTTTTGGATCTTAATGATTATCTTCCTGCATATAGAGTGGAGTTCGTAATTTAACACTTTGTATAAATGATTCTTCTAAATAAAATAAATGGTTGCCTGTGGACTGGAATTAAAGATACTTATACCTCTATTTTATTGCATATTTCAGTATAGTCTCAATAACCTTTTTTTTTTTGAGTATTTACTAGTACAGTGGTACCTCAAGATACGAGTGCCCTAACATACGAGATTTTTGAGATACGAGCCGTCCAGTGAGCGATTTTTGCTTTGAAATATGAGCAACATTTGAGATAGGAGTCAGCTGGCTGCACCGTGTTTACCGTGACTCGAGCATCTCATAGTTTCCCACACCTCAAGGTTATGGAACAAATTAAACTTGTATCTCTGCATTTGTCTTTTTTTAATTAGCACTACTTCTGAGCATTATGACATGAAGTTATTACGTTACTGACTATGGTGGTATATAAAGTCTACTTAGGGAAAAATTTCAATCTATTGAAATAAATTTATTCTACATATTATATCCTAGCTGCAACAGGATATTCTCTGTTCCTAATACTAAACACTTTCTTGCTTTAAAAATATTCTCTTAAGTTTTTTGCAAATATCTGAAATCCTCTTCCTCAAATCTATCACTTTTACCACCTGATGGGCATCATCATTCAATAGCTTCCATAAGCATGGCAGGCACTGTTTTAGGACCCATGGGGTAGGCAGTGAGCTCAGCACTCCATAGATATTATCTTGTTTTAATCTTCTAAGTAAGTCCATTCAAATGTTGTTATTGTCATTTCTATTTTACAAAACTATTAGCAATAAACACTATGCACACCACCTCTGCCATTAAAAGTTCCATCCTCCCCATGAAGCACTTCTAATCCTTCTTTAATGCTCCATGCATTTTTTGATTATATCGTTTTAAAAACCAGATTCACATTTTATTCTTAGTCATGAAATATTTTCATGTGTAATTCCCCAACTACTGGGAGTCATCAAGAAGGATATTGTGGCAAGAGAAGTGCATGTCCTACTCTTTATTAAAATGTCTATATTTTTACTGTTTCCCAGAATATATTGGCAACAAATACTAGAGAAGGACAAATAAAAAGAATTGGAGTGGAGAAGAAGTTGCGATCTGCTTATCTTAATATATAAAGAGGCAATATGCAAATTAGACCAGGACACTGTAATGGAAGGACCAGACAGGAGGAGGTTGTGTGTGTAGGTGAGGTCTGAGAGTGGAGATGGAAACAGAGATGGGGGCTTGCCTGAGCCGGCGGGGCAGCTCTGGCAGCCTGGAGCAGACACAGGCAGGAGGATCCGGGGTGGCAGGTGGGGCCTTGGGCAGGCTGAACTGCCGTGACAGCTCGGGCAACCCTGGAGCAGACTCAGGTAGGGGCCTAGTGGGGGCCTAGGGCGGAACTCAGGCACGGGTCCCGGCTGCCTTCGGTGCCAGTTCAGCCCGACTCTCACAGCAGCCCGTGGGGTGCTTCCTCGCATGGCTGGAGGCAGGGCGCCTTGCTCTGGCTCTCTAGTAAATAAATAATAAAGGATCTTTAGAATGAAACTAGTAAAAGACATATTAGAAAAAAAAAACTGAAACAGAATAAACCTAATCTCGAAATAGCATATTGAAAATGCCTTTCAAGGACAAATTGGGAATGCTATTTCATGGAATGGGTTAATAACTTCTTCCCTTTTCCCCCTAATAAATGTGGTAGATACAAAGAATACCTGGACTTTAAAAAAATATCAATCTAGAGAAACTGAAATATACATGACCAAAGTGTTGAATTCACAAGAGAATAATTAGCCAGTCTTATGTGTGCAACAATGTTCATAAAATAGGAAGGATATTTTTAAAAAATTAAGTTTTTTTTGAGTGACATTGGTTAATAGATTCTTTAAGTGGGCAATTCTATAATACATCATTTGTATTGTGTGCTCACCACCCAAGTCAAATCTCTTTCCATAATTATATATTTGTTCCCCTTTACCTTCTTTAACTTCTTTTAACCCTCCTTCTCCTCTAGTGACTGTTGTCTGTGTTTATGAGTTTGTTCATTTGTTGCTTTCTGTTATATATCTCACACTAGTGGTCCAGTGCACAAACTTCATGCATGGGGAGGGGGTGTGTCCCTCATCCTGGCCTGCACACTCTTGCAATCTGGGATCCCTCTCACAATCTGAGACCATTGGCTCCTAACTGTTCTCCTGCTTATTTGCCTGATCACCCCTAACCACATGCCTGCCTGCCTGATTGCTCCTAACCACCTCTGCCTCAGCTCCTGCCCTGGTAACTTCATCCAGAAGGACATTCGGAATGATGTCCATAAGGTTGTTCAGCTGTCCAGTCAAATTAGCATATTACACTTTTATTATTATAGACTAGAGGCTTGATGAATGAAATTTCGTGCATGGGGGTGTGTCCCTTAGCCCAACCTGCACCCTCTCCGATCTGGGACACTTTGAGGGACATCTGAATGCCCATTTAGGCCCTCTCACAATCCAGAACTGCTGCCTCCCAATTGCTCACCTGCCTGATTTCCTGATTGCCCTAACCACTTATGCCTGCCAGCCTGGTCAATCCCTAACCACTACCCTGCCAGCCTGATTGATGCCTAACTGCTCCCCTGCCAGCCTGATTGCCCCTAACTACCCTCCCCTGTAAACCTGGTTACCTGTAATTGCCCTCCCCTGCAGGCCTTGTCTCCCCCAACTGCTCTCCCCTACAGGCCTGGTCTCCCTCCAAATGCTCTCCCCTACATGCCTGGGTTCCTCCCAACTGTCCTCCCCTGCTGGCCATCTTGTGGCAGCCATCTTGTGTCCACATGGGGGCAGGATTTTGGACCACATGGGTCAGCCATCTTGTGTGTTAGAATGATGGTCAGTTTGCATATTATTCTTTTATTAGATAGGATAGAAGCCTGCTGCATGAGTGGGGGCTGGCTGGTTTGCCCTGAAGGTTGTCCTGGGTCAGGATGGGGGTTCCCTTGGGTTGTGGGATGGCCTGGGAGAGGGGCCTGTAGTGCTTTGCAGGCTGGCCATGCCCCCCTGTGACCCAAGTGGAGGCCCTGGGATCTGGGATTTATTTAGCTTTTATAATTGATACTTTGTATCCTTGAGCAGAGGCCAAGGCAGGCCAGGGCTGTGGAAAGCTTGGCTTCCTCCATTGCCACAGAAACCCAAGCCCCCTTGGCCGCAGCCAAATTGGTTGGGTTAATTTTCATACTCTCTCCTGATTGGCTTGTGGGTGTGGCTTGTGGGTGAAGCAGAGTAATGGTTCATTTGCATATTACTCTTTTATTAGATAGGATGTGAGTGAAACTATATGGTTCCTTTCCTTCTCTGTGTGACTTGATATTTCATTTAGCATGATACTATCAGCATGCATGGGGAGGGGGTGTGTCCCTCATCCTGGCCTGCACACTCTTTTTGTCACAAATGGCATATTTCATCCTTTTTATGGCTAATATTCCATGATATATATGTAACACATATTCTTTACCCATTCATCCATCAAAGAACACTCAAGTTGCTTCCATGTGTTGGCTACCACAAATAATGCTATAATGAACATAAGAGGTAGATATATATTTTCAAATAAACATTTTCAAATTTTGGAAGTAGATACCCAAAGAGGGTTTGCTGGGTCATATGGTGACTTTATTTTTAATTTTTTGAGGAATTGCCATACTGTTTTTCATAGTGGCTGTACCAATTTACATTCCTTCCGTAGTGTATCGGAGTTCTTTTCCTCCATATCCTTGCCAACAATTGCGTTTTCTTGTTTTGTTGATAATAGTTATCCCAACAGATGTGAAGTGTTATCTTATTGTGGTTTTGATGTGTACTTCCCTAATGACTAGTGAAGCTGAGCATTTTTTCATATATCTGTAGTCTCTTTATATGGGAGAGGTATCTATTCCTGGGAGAGGTGTCTATTCAAGTCTTCTGCCCATTTTTAAATTGATTTTTTAAATTAAGATAATACATATGTGTTCTTATTCCCTCATTGCCACCTCACTCCTACCCTCACCCCCCTGGTATCTGTGTTCATTGGTTAGGCTTATATGCATGCATAAAGTCCTTTGGTTGATCTTTCCTTTTTACCCCCATCCTACCCCACCTTTTTGAAGTCCTCATCTGAGGATATGTTTATTTATTTTAGAAAGAGAAAAAGAGAGAAAAATCAATGTCAGAGAGAAACATCTATCAGTTGCCTCCTATGCACCCTTATTAGGAATCAAACTCACAACCTGAATATGTACCCAAACCAGAATAAAAATGTGACCTCTTGGTTCATAGGTTGATGCTCAACCACTGAGCCATGTGGGCCTGGCTAAACATGATTATTAATTTTAATTCTTTTTAAATGATCACTTTAAAATGTTTATACTAAAGTAATAGTTTAGTGCTTTAGCATTTTCTCAGTAACTTAATTATTAGTTCCATACTCATTTGTTTGTGGAAAATTCTATTTTAGTAGAATTTCATTAGATTATTTCTATATTTATCATCATAAACTGCTGCTAGCATTATATCTGTCTTTTCTTTCTCTTTTTTTTTTTAAATTTGGTCATTTGTTTAGCTTTAATTTGGATATGTTTAGCTTCTCCCCTCCCATTCTTTGCAGCATGCCATTAGACTCATTTTTAGTTTTCTCTTGTAATATTGAAATATCTGTTTCTGGATCACCGGATATAATATTTAATATTTTATAAGTATATTTTAACTTTTGGAAATGTTAATGCTTGTCTCACTATAGAAACTTTAAATAACATCATAGTTAGTTAATATATGTAGAATTCTTGCTTTGAGATACAGACTAAATAAATATTCGAGGAGGTTAAATAATTACTCAAAAATTAAATAAAATATACATTTTATAAGCATGTTCTAAATAGTATTTTTACATCTTGTACTTATTATTCAAAATTATTTCCATGTGCTTACTTTCTAGCCCATTGATTAATTTAGCTCTTATCACATGTCACCATTTATTATTAACTAGAGGCCCAGGGCATGAATTTGTACACAGATGGAGTCTGGTTGGCCCGCCCAGATGGGTATCCATCAGGGCTGGACTGGTGGTGTGGAGAGGATGCAGGAGATTGGTTGGCTAGCCCAACACCCAATTGGGGTGGGAGGGACAAATAGGGGGGAGAGGCTATGGGAGGTTGGCCGGCAGGCTCTGCCCCTGATCAGGGTAGGGGCTGATCAGGGGCCAAGTTGGCTGTGAAGGAGGGGCCGCAGGAGGCTGAGAGGCCAATCAAGACCTTGATCAGGCTGGTTGGCCACCGCAGTGCATGTCATGTGACTGGTCATTCTAATCGTTTTGTTGTTCTGGTCACTTGGATTTTATATATATAGACTAGAGGTCTGGTGCATGAAATTCATGCATGATTAGGGTCCCTAGGCATGGCCAGTGATCAGGGCTGATTTGAGCCTTCCAGGTGCCAGCTGAGTCCTTCCTTCATTTGGCACCGCCCCTGGTTGTCAGCACACATCATGATGAGCAATTGAACTCCTGCTCTCCTAGTTGAATTCCTGATGAGACAATTTGCATATTAGGCTTTATATAGAGAGACTAGAGGCCTAGTGTACAAAATTCATGCACAGGTAGGGTTGCTAGGCTTTGCTGACAATCAGAGGCGATTGGGACCTTTCTTCTCCCAGCTGCCAGCTGCTGGCTGGGGCCTTCCTTCATTCTGCGCCATCTCCTGGTGGTCAGCACATGTAATAGAGAGCAATTGAACTCCCGGCTGGTTGAACTACCAATCAGTCGACCTTCTGAGAGGACAATTTGCTTATTAGCCTTTTGTTATATTGGATTATGTGGGAAGTATAAATGTACACTATTTCCTCCAATAAGATATCAATTTTATTGGGAAGAGGAACATGTTTTATATGTTTTTATTTTCTATAGGACATTAACATATAACTTTGCATATAGTAGGGGCTAAAAACTAATTATTTGGTTATAATTTCTATGAAGACTATGCTCATTGTATTTATAGACATTGCTAAACAAGTAGTTGTTCCCTAGCTATGGAGAGGAATACAAAGGTCTTCTGTCTTCTTTTTTCAAAAGCTTTACTGCCATAGAGGTTTGTGTGTGTGTGTGTGTGTGTGTGTGTGTGTGTGTGTGTGTGTGTGTGTGTTTTAATGGGAGTAAATTAGGAAGGCACTAAAAAGCAGTCAATCTGACTCTAAGATCAACTCTGATGAGGCATAGAGTGAGTATGAGCCTCTAATCTCCCTTACAGCTTTCCAACTACTTACAATACAAGTCTATTCTCCATTTGAATATTTCCAAAAAATCAAAATGTGGGGTTCAGGGTACATACTTCTTCTCATGGGTTCTTGTCTGATGAAATTGAAGAATAAATTCATGGACTAACAAATTTCTTTAATAAAAATGTAGAAGTTTATTGGAAGCAGATATAAACTTCATCTGAGGAGGGATGTCTCAAGAGGAGACCTTATGGGGAGGGACCTTCAAATGGAAAAAGCCTTCTCTCTCTCTCTCTCTCTAATGGGAAAAATTTTAAAAATCCTCTCTTGTGTCCCTTTGTCTCCAGTTTATATATGCTGCAGTTCTTTGTTGAACCTGATCCTTTCTAATTGGACCTTTCATTAATTTAGGGACCCCATGCTCTCCTCATTGGTTATTTTGTTACAGGCCAAAGCCCAGTGTTGTCCTCTCTTGCTCTCTTTTTATCTTGTAACTTTTCTCTATCTCCTGTGAAAATCTGTTTTCCTCTTTCTGCCATTTGTCCACATTTCCTTTTCCTCTGTGAAAATTTATTTCCTTTCCCCCCATATTCTGTGGCTTTTCGTTATCTTCTGTAAATGGATGTCTTTCTTTCTCCTTATCCTGTAGCACTTTTTTGTTTTTCTCTGTGAATGTATGCTTTCTGGCCACTCCAGGCCCTTACCTATGCATTTCTCCCTCATGAACCCACTTTACTAATAAAACTCCATAAACCTATTTTATTCCTAAAACTCCTTTCAGAATCAAGCTCATCCTGGCAGCCCACATGGTGGCTGTCCAGAAGTATTGAAAAGAAAGGTATTTGGCAACAATAGTCCAGCAGTAAACTCTTTACTGGGTTAGGTTTTGAGTATTTCTTGGTGCTCTTGGTTAATCAGTGTTTGGGGTTTTGATCCAGAAGGTCTCCAAGGGGAATAACAATTAGCATCCTTAACTCTTATCCAGGTCAAAGTGAAGGGCTGGGAAAATGAAAATATTTTTACGTGAGGCTATTGAAACATATATGTCTGTGTGAGGAGAATGTCATGCATTCTTTTGATAACTTTCCAACTGATAACCTGTGTATAACATCCCAAATTCATTATAAAGAGAAGTATATTCTTTTAAATATGTCCTAGAAGAAGTCACTAAGGTTCTAATATTCAAAATAATACTCAACTCTCCATGTACCCAGGAGAATCCTCAATACATAACATGGCAGTTAGAGATAAGGAATGACTGGCCTGAGGGCTGTATAAGGCCAGAGAAATCATTTGGTCTGGCTCTGCCAAGGCATTAGAGGTGAGTTAATTAAATGTTTGACAAAATATAGCAGGATAATTTTTAAGTTGATAAATTTGTATGTTCCACAAATGATATTACAAATATCCAAATGGCCCTTGGCAGAAAAAGATTCCCCACCTCTGAATTATAGCTCTGTCAATAAGGCATTATTTTTATGAATTATATAATGCCTTCCTGTAGAAGTTTTCCTTTTAATTAAAATTATTCATGGAAATGTAGCATGGTAAATTCATAACACCAAACATACTGAAACAAAGGGAAAGGAAGCAAAACACTGAGAGCAAAACTAAAACAGCAGAATTTTGCTCAAAAATTTTACTCATACCCACTTAGAATAAAAGAAACCTTCTGGTAATATGCAAAGGAATATTTCCTTTCACTGCAGGCTTTTATCTACACCTTTTGTATCGTTTGGTTAATTTTGCAGCCTTCCCAACTTCATTCACCAAGCTAATACTCACATGTCCTTCAGTCCTGAGCTAGAATAGTATTTCTACAGCACAGTCTTCCCTGGCTTAGGCTTTTGATTATTCTTTCTCATCACACACTGCAACTTTTCACTGTATTAAGTAAGACTCTGCAGGTGAGGGACCATGGTAGTCTTGACCATTATGGTGATTCCTGCTTCTAGAACTGTCTGAAAAAGGGATAGCATTATGAAGATATTAATGTACTGGCCACTAGGCAATGAATTCCATTGCCAATCATAGTTCCAAGGTTGGAATTGACTCTCTTGAGCTTACAGTCTCTCATTATTCCCAAAAGATATCCGAGCATTATTTTATTCACTTATCTCCTCCTACTATTACTTCTTTTCCTATTGTATTTCTTGAGAATCCAGATTTGAATATATTTAGTCAATTGGTACTTCTTACTGTTTTGAGCATCTCTTCATGGTAAAACAATGGAGTGCGAAGGTTCCTTCATAGAGTGTTATTAAGATGTCCAAGCAAAATTTGACCTACCAGTGTGAAAACATGCTACTGAGTTGGATGGTTTTTCCTGAGCAGGATGCAAGGGTAATTTTTTTTTTCCTGCTTTCTTGTCCAGATGGATTTAAAGAATGACGCCATGGACAAAAGGTGGTAGATGAAAAGTGTGGACATTTATTGAAAACAAGTACAGACTCCCACATAGGGAAGGGGTCCCAAGAGGTGACTCACTAAGGCCCCTTTTCTAATATTTATAAAGGCTGCAGTTCTTTGTTTCTTGATATTCGCTTCTGATTGATTACTATATCAGCTTCAAAGCTCAAATCCCGCATGGTACCCCACTCTTTTTCTCCCCTCTTTGTGGTAGAATTCTCTGTCTCCTGTGGAAAATCTGTTTTCCTCTTTCACCCATTTGTCAGCATTTCTCTACCCTCTGTGCAAGTTTGTTTCCTCTTTCTCCCCATGCCCTGTGGCTCTTTCCTATCTTCTGTGAATGGATATTTTCCTTTTTCCTTATCCTGTGGCACCTCCCCCCCCCCTCTGTGAATGTATGCCTTTTGGCAGTTCTAATCCCTCACCTTTGCAGTTGACCCTCAATTCTTAAAATTCCCTAAACCTGCCTATTTTACCCCTAAACTCCTTTCACTACTCCCATATCACATGTAAGCATCAAAATAAAGTAGATTTCCTAGTGTCAAGGCAGTACATAACAATTACCTCTGTCATTGGCTGAGTTTCCAGTAATTATGGATATGTATCCAGTCTTCATGGCAACTTTTGTGTTTGAGGGAAGATGTCCAGGGGCTCAGGGAGCTGCAACACAAAGTGTTGCTGTATTTCCTTTCAGGTGCTCTCACCTTCCCTACAGCATGGGGGACTGGGTCTGGCCAGCCTTACTGATAAGAATATGGGTTTAAAATACATTAATGTACATCATTTTAGACAATTTAACCTACTTCTAGCTTTAAATTCAAAGGCATATAATGAGAGCACAGAGATGACAAAAAAGAAATGAATACCAACCACAATCAGCAAATATGTTCTGCTGCTACCTTGGAATTACTCAAGGGAAGCTTTGTAAAGACCTGAATGAAATGATCTCACAGTTAAGTGACCATGGCCTGTGTCTTCTATTTATTTTAATTATTATTATTATTTCTTTTTTGGTTTATGATTAGATTCATTTAGAACGTGAAGGAGGAGTTATAGAAAAACCTAGAAGGAACAAATATTAAATCCCAGAAAAGGAAAATACTGCTCATTTCTGCGATTTAAAATATAAATCTGAAGGCAAGCTGCCAGCACACTGTTGTCACTGCTGTCAGCTCACCAGCACTCGAAGCTCATGGAACTACTGCTATTAAAAATAATTAACTGTTCATGGAGTGTAGCATCCAAACAAATTATAGTCCCTTTGGTGTCATGAGTGAACAGATTCTAGAATCACTCATTATCTTGACATTTTTCAGCCTTGAACAGTAGTGAGCTACTTGCATTGTGTTAGATATTATGTCTGTATATTTAAAATAAGAGTGTTCTAAATCCTTATATATGATGCCTTGTTCACACCCTTTCAGCTAACTATATGAATGTATGAACAAGCTTCTGAAAATGTTACAGCTAAGCCCCAAATAATATCCTAATTCAAGAATAAAACAAAGATGAAGTGCTTTTTTTAATGTAGAAAAGAGAAAATTAACATTTAATATTCATAACAGTGTTTTCTGTTACATGCTTATGGCAATGTTTAAACATAATATAAGTGGCCTGACATATTTTTAAACTTGTGTGTGCATATCTTATATTATCCTGAGTTTACTAGTTGTCATATGACTTCTGAACCTCTTTAACTTTGATCAATAGGATATCAATAGAAAATAAACTACATCATTGTAAGGCAGTGCCAATTGGTTCAAATTATCAAATGTTCAGTCCACTTTATAACAATAGAAAAAAGACGTGAGATAGTAAAAGCTCAATAACCATATCAAATATATATCTTGGTCATTTTTTGGGGGACTACAGACTGACATATGATTAGCCACTTCCTCATATCATGTTCAATCAAAGAGTTTAATTAATTTTTTTTTTTTGCAGAAATCCACACTACAGACAGGCCTAACACCTCAGTTCTCCATTGTAATTCTCACCCCACTGACAACGGAAAAATTAAAAATAATCAACACACAGTATAATTTTGTTTTCAAGTAACAAGATAAAACAGGCCTAGGGAAACTGTGGGCACAGTCTGAGGAAGCAACAGAAATTTGCAGAATAAGTCCAAACTACTTCTACCTATTATTAGAAATTGAGAGGAGTCCTTTTGGACATGGTTCTTATCACTCAGAAGCAGAATCCTGTATTAATGAAAACTGGTTTGTGCCATTTCAGATATTTATAGTGAATGTCATTAAAAGTGTGTATTCTTATGAAATAGTTATGTTTCATATCTGGGAGAATCAATCTAGTAAGTTTGGAGAAAGAATAGATCTTAAAATAATTTCAAGGGCATAATTAAAATTTTTCTAGTTAATAAGATAAAAACATAATTAAATTTTTTGTCAAGCTTTCTGAATTTTCGTTTTTTAGAGTTCCACTAAGATTAAGTCCTTATTTATTGTTTGGTATTAAATGGCCTTTAAAAAAGAATAACAAGTTATAGTAATGTTTAGTTTGTAAAAATTTAATTCACTTACTCAACAATAGTGAGTTACTCCCAAGACAAAAGGATACAACAACGAAGATATCAGACTTGATTTCTTTATTCATATAAGTTGTGTTTTAAAGTAAGAAACATATTATCAAATAATTGCTTATGTACACCTATGCGCATACTATATTGCTCTATGAAAGACAAATAGATGGTGCTATCAGAACATGGAATTAAGGGAGCCTACCTCTCTGAGTAGGGATACGTAATGTTTAAGAAGAAGTGGTATTTAAACTAGACTCTGGGGCATGTGGCCAAAGGAGGGAAGAGCATTTTAAATATATATATATATATATATATATATATATATATATATATATATATTATTGATTTTTTACAGAGAGGAAGGAAGAGGGATAGAGAGTTAGAAACATCGGTGAGAGAGAGACATTGATCATCTGCCTCCTGTACACCCACTACTGGGGATGTGCCCACAACCAAGGTACATGCCCTTGACCGGAATCGAACCTGGGACCCCTCAGCCCACAAGCTGACACTCTATCCACTGAGCCAAACCAGTTTCAGTGGGAAGCGCATTTTTATGTGGAGGATTTACTATGTGCACAGATTTTGAGTAGAAGTGAAGAGGAAAAAAAGAAGGGTATGGATCAACATGGTCCTGGGAGGCCCACTGGAAACCATATAAAATATTTGCAATTTTATCTTTAGAGCAATGGATGCCAATGATCAGGAGAGTTAACTGACAAATTTTCACCCTTAAAAAGAAGTCTCTTACTTGGAAAAATAAGAAGTTATAAAAATATATGCTTATGTTCTGTATTTTCTCCTCCCAGAAATTTCATTCCAAGTCTATTCAAAAGTCTTGCACTATATTCTAGTCCCACAGCGAGTTTTCAGAAACAAAAATTCAGTTATCAAGGTTATTGCTTTAATAATCTACACAAGTATAAACATTCATTATAGAAAGGTCTCAATGAGGACTTGGTGTTCTCTGTAGGTCATGTAGATCAGAAAAAAAAAAGTCAATTTTTGAAGGAGATTCTCTAGGGATCAGTTTGGTGGTTGCAGGGGCAGTGGAGTGACTTACAGTGTAAAATACATTGGGGTTACAACAAATAAAAGATGGCGAGGGTTTGTTTGGCTTCTGCACTTGATGAATGGCCATCAATAGATACCAGGTGAGCAATTTTGACTCAACTGGCAAGCAGGGAACAATACATTCTCAACAAAAATTTATGAACTTAAAAATCAAAAGAATCTGGCCTTAAGTCAGAACGTGTTGATGGGTGACATAGAAAGAAACCAGGCTTCTTTGATGGAACAGGGTAAGAATATCAGTAGCTCCTCTTGCACCTAAAAACCTACCCTGCCCTTGGTACATAAGTACATTATGATTTTTCTGGCAGTAGTGTTTATCTTTCACTTTTCAAACATGGTTCTCTCCCAACTTTCCTCTATATCTATTTTTTTCCTCCACATTCATTCCTCTGATTAATTCCCTTCTCTCATTTTCCTTTCTCTTTCTTCCTCATTCTCTTTTCAATTTAATTTCCCCACCTCTCCTCCCCATTATTGTTTTAATTTTTTTCTTTTTTAAAATTGACCATAATATGAAAGTTATTGAGTGCTTTAAAATATTTGTATATTTATTAAAACAAATTTTATAATATCTATACGTTATTTATAAATTAAAATTATACAACCAAATAATTAACATCAATTATAAATTGATGTATTTGGGTAAAATTTATGATTTTTATAAGATTGAGGTCCTTAATAGAAAAAACACAACAACAACAAAGATCCTTTTCTGAAACAAAGTGATATTCTGCTGAAATATAAAAAACAGAAGATGTTCTGTGATGCCATGTTCAGATTAACACTGTCTTCTATTTAGAGTGGATATATTAATCATTATCCAGGTAGTAGGTGAATGAAATATTGATTGATGAATCCTTAGAAGAAACAAGTTAACCAAGGGTTGTTGGAAAATCACACGATTATATTAATAGTAGCACATATCTGAAAAAGTGTTGGTTTTAGGATTTTGCGTGGGTTATCCTTCATTAAATCATCACAACAATCTTATGAGAGAGGAACTCACATATTATAATTTTGCAAGTTGTGAAACTGAAGTTTGAAAAAGGTTTAATAAATTGCCTAAAGTTCTGAATAGACAGCTGGAGTACTGAGATTCAAATCTAGGAGGTCTTACTTCAGAGCTAGGTACAAACCATTTTGCTAATTTGGCTCAATTGCCTCTTATTAATTCTACATCTATAAATGTTGTGTCAACTCTGCAAAATATGATTTTTAGTAATTTGAAGATTAAAAATTCTCTATTTATAATTCACATTATAAATATCCACTTTCCTTGGATAATTATGATATTCATTCCTAAACAATGATTCCCTACTTCACTTTATTTTTTAGCAATAAACAATATCTTTACACAATGATATAAAAAATTGTCAAACAGCCTGGCAGATGTGGCTCAGTGGTTGAGTGTCAACTAACCTATTCACCAAGATGTCACTGGTTCAATTCCTGGTCAAGGCACATTCCTGGTTTGTAGGCTTGATTCCCAGTAGGGGGCATGCAAGAGACAATAGATGTTTCTCATCCATGTTTCTCTCTCTCTCTTTCTCTCTCTCAGACTCAATGAAAACATACCTTTAAAAAAATTCCCAAACATAAAACTCTAGCCATTACATTTTAAAATTATTATATTTTAAAACTGTAGTAAGTAATTTGAGAATAAATACTGAAAAGCAAAGCAACATTCAGATTTGATCTTGCATCATCACATTTCCTTGGAATTTTCTAAAACATGTAAAGTGATTGTAAATCTTTTTCATACATACTTGTAGTAAGAAAAAAAAAACATGTATTTGCACCAAGTAGAATTTGCTCTTGGTAATGTATTTGCTTTTTTATTTTTATTTAATTAGCCTGCTCTTAGCATCAGGTTTTGCTGTTTACATGATTGGCAAATTGTCAGAAGTGAGTCAGTTCTTATTTA
The DNA here is from genome assembly GCA_004026805.1 of Lasiurus borealis. Taxonomy (NCBI): domain Eukaryota; kingdom Metazoa; phylum Chordata; class Mammalia; order Chiroptera; family Vespertilionidae; genus Lasiurus; species Lasiurus borealis. The sequence continues at coordinate 7,268 of PVJN01017428.1, read as the reverse complement.
GAATTTGTCAAATCATCTAAACTAGCAGTGGAGTATTAGAGTTTCTAAAGGCTTCAATGCCTTGAGGATTGGCTATTGTCCAATGTCCCTACAGAGGGTTGAATTAGAATAGCTAATATGTCTGAAAAGAGTCATATGCTCTGTTGCAGGGAAATCTGCATGCTCCAAAAGGTAGGGGTTCTTTGAACTCTTACCCTTTACCAGCAAGATGCTGGCCAGGGATGGCTCTTGCTGCTAAAAAATGAACTCTCATTTGCCATTTTATTTCAGATTCTACTACATCTTTAGGTAACTTTTATTTTGTGCGTTTTCTACACATCTACCATATGTAGAAGAATCAAGAGATAAAGGAAAATTATTAAATTTGAAGTAAGAATACTTATGTTCAAATCCCATTTTGGGAATTTACTAACATTAATAGCTAACTATATAATCCTCCTTCTGATTCTCAGTCACCACATTTGTAACATAGGGCTTGGAGGCAGAGCATCAGAGCAAAAAAAAAAAAAAAAAAGAAATATGCCTCATTATAAATCCCTCTCATCACTTGAAAATGAAAGACCTGAAATATATAAAATAAACACATAAGAGATCAGAATAATAATTGGACAACTCATCTTACAAAAATAGAATGGTTTCTAGGATAAAGACCCAAATGAAATATTAAATAATCTACAGAAGTAATGTATCAGAAAGGGATGTGGATGTTTATAGAATAAGAGAAAAGTGGGAGGGGAGAGAAGTCACAGAGGCACACTTGTGCATTTTGATAGGTGAGTAGGAATAATAATTTAAAGTAAATTAATCATCCCCTATTTTCTACTCTAAGTATATGGTTTGAAAGAAGCAATTCGAGCATGAAATAAAAAGTTTCTAAGTAGTTCTGCCCCACATCCAACAAAAGTTGCTCTGAAATGCTATTGAAGAAATTTTAGCATCTACCAAAATTTAGACTCTGAAGCTTGCCTGTCTAAAAAGAAAGTGGTAACAGGCCAGTATGATTGCTTGTTTTTTTGTCTCATTTTAAATTATTGTTGAAAATTTGGATTTAGTGATCAATCTCCAATTACTGAATTAGCTCAGTCAACATCTTGCAGCCCACTAATTTATTATTAACTTGTTAGAAAAACGATAATACTAGTCACATAGTAGATGCTTTATAAATGTTTTTGAGTGAAAAATGAGTTATCAAATTTATTTAGTTTGAGTTGTACAATTCTATATGACATCATCTGTATATTGCATTATCTGCTTACTACCCAAAGTCTAGTCTCCCTCTGTCACCATATATTTGATATCCTTTACCCTCTTTATCTTTTCCCCAACCTCAAAGGGATTGTTTTGAATTCAACTTGCAGTGAAAAATGAGTGGCTCTTTTAGCATAATAACTTATAATAATTTTATAAGAAAAAGTCATCTTACACAGAGTAAAACAGATTCTATAGTTATTGAACTAAAAGCCAGGCTAGTAACTATGGCCATTAACACTTTTCCTTATTTCTTGGGGCTCCAAAAATTTGGAAACCATGGAGTGGTAGTGGGGAGCCGAAGGCAGAGGAACCCTTGGGACAGAGGTAAAGAGAGAGGGGATATTCATCGGAATGACTTAGCTTTGTGATGATGCTGGAAAGTGTAGGACTGTGTTGTGAAGAATAATTATGTTACTAAAAAGTGTGTGTGTGTGTGTGTGCGCGCGCAAGTGCGTATGTGTGAGTGTTTAATAATAAGTCTGGTGTAGACACAAAATAACATTGCAGAGGGGCAATGAAAGTAGAGAGATTTATTAAACTTACAGGTCCTAGAAAAGCAGTGTGTGGCATACTATGCAGGGGACCGTATAGGAGAAAGTTGAAGGGGATTGGGAGAGAATAAGGATCCACGGGCAAGTGCCTTTATCAGGAGTCAGAGTAGAGTAAGGGGGAAAAGATGTAGAGGATTTCTTTGGTATGTTGGAATGTCCGTAGGTCACAAACAGGGTGGGACAGAATGGCAGGGAGCAGACTTAGCACACTGGTGCACTTGTTCCCCTGGATGGGCTACTCACAGCCTATTTGTAAGGATGTTAAAAATGAGCATTAGAGATCACACAGCTAGATTCCAAAGGTCTTATTCTCAATTACCAGTGTATTCTCTGTTCTTATGAGGATTATATGAGATTATAATTTCCCAGCCAAAATAGATCTATACAGGTTGAAACAGGACATCTGAACTTGAAGAACAGAATGTTCTGCATACAGCTCAGATCACCAAGTGTGACAGATGAGCAAAGTGTAGGATTTGTTTGTTTTCATAATGGACAGAGCTGACCACCTCCTGGTATTAAAGAAGTTGTAAAAATTACATTTTTGAACAAAATAAAAATTATTCATCTGCATATAAGCCTAACCAATGGACATAGATAACAGGGTGTGAGGGCATAAGTGGGAGGGCGAAGGGGATTAATAGGAGAATAAGGACACACATGTAACACCTTAATTAATAAAGAAATTTAAAAAATAAAATAATTTAAATATACCCATCTGTAATATTTTCAACAGTAAATATAACATTTAAAAATATATTGATTTTATTTCCTATACAGGGAAATCAAACTTTGAACCTAATGAGGATAATTGAGATCTAGCATAAACCTCTTCTCCATCTCCTCCTTTTGCAAATGAGGAAAATTGAAGCTCAGAGATAGGGGCTATGACTTGCAGGTCTCATAGTAGGTAGTTACAAGATCAGGTCTAGAAGGAAACATTTTTGGGTGACTTTGTTATGTCACCTATGTATCATGTCTCTTGATTATTTATTTAGTTTGAAAAAAATAAGGTGATAGTGAATTCTTATTTCATCTAAAATATTCTTTATTTGTTTAATACAAGATGTACATAAATCTATGATTAAGTTAGATACTAAAGACAGAACCTGTATTTTTCCTCAAGAAATATTAAAACCTGTCTACAGACAAACTCTGCCTATATATAAAATAACTGTAGCAATCAAACCTGTCTTTAATACCTTAGGGTCCTGAATTGAGATGTATGACACCTCAAACTTGAGAGAAATTTTTTAAACTGTTTTTATTCTTTTTTAAAATATTTTTATTCCTATGGAAGGAATAGACTTAGAGACATATTCAAGATAATTAAAAAGAGAAAGGCATTATGTCGGCATACTACTTTAGTTCTCATATATTCTTAAATTTAAAAATTTTATGAAAAAATACAGATAAAGAATGAGCCAAAGATGAAAAAAGATGACTTATGTTACACTCCAAAAATAGCAGTTTCTGAAATTCAGATTCACATATCTGGGCTCCAGAGATTGCACTCTTAGGTTCTCTATTCTTCTGAGGCATAAGTGGTCAAATGTTCAAAAGGTCGAGGCTATTTTAGGTGACATTCTTAGATCATCTGGATTTTATTCTAATTTTGTATTCTTCCCTTGGCAATGCCTGTTCTGATTAACATGTGGTTGGACCCAAAATCTGTCTTCTTGCTTACTCTGAAGTCCTCTTTAACTGACCCTTCTCCTTTAAAACTAATTTCTGGGACTCAGCCTTTGTCTTATGTAGACATAGTAGATTGGCATTTGCCATACATGAATACATACTATTTCCATAATCAATTGTCTATTTAGAATTCCATATATTATACTCCTAAATCCTCTATCTTTTTTTTCTCCATATCCTTGTGAACTGTTGTGGTATCTCAACCTTCTTCTATCTTATGTCCTTGCTACCAAACATGTACTTGGAGAATTTTGACCTTAAACTTTTCTAATTCCCTTGGATACTGGCACATACTTGTCTGGTTGTCCACTGCAGCCTAAATCAACCCTGAGGTCTCATGGTATGTCATCTGCCCTGTAGTGTTCATTATTGGTCCATAACTTGTCTACCTAATGAGTTTTGCTATGTAATAACATCCTCTATTATTAATTTTGATTTCAGGAAATAGTAGAAAATATATTCAGGAAGTTGGATGGTAAAATATATGCCAAAAGTGGATCTGCTATATGTACTTTTAAAGAGGTAAAGGTCATGCTGTGTAGTCATGAAATACTGAAAGAGAATAGCCAAGTAAAACAATTAAGAGAACCAAAAACCTGGAGCTTCATATGAAAATCTGCTGCTCTGAGAAATAAACCAAAGACAATCTAAAGAGATAAGGAAACTCAATTCTTCAAATTTTCAAGTGGTAGCTATCGTTTATTGCAGTTAATGTGTCAAGGACAAATCTCTAAGGGTAACATGACCAGAAGTGAGCTCAGGAGCTCTTAAAGTAACCTGCATTTCTAGGTTCATCCAAGAAGCTTTTAAAAATATTGATGGTTGGGCCTCTCTTCCAAAGATCCTGATTCAATTGATCTGAAATGGGTCACAGACATTGGTATTATTTTTAAAAGCTTCGCAGGTAATTGTATTATACAACTAGAGCTGAGAACATGTGATGAGCCCTTGGTAAACTTATTAAAAAAGTCCACTGTGTTTCTTTCCACCACCCATCCACATGCTCTCTCTAAGTATGTGACAATATGCCTGCTGGTGACTAGTTGCTGCAGGACCCAGCACTCCTTTCTGTGTCTGGCCACTTTTCAATCTGAGCCTTTCTCCTGTGATAAACTTGCCTATCTACTTCTATAAGTGACAAGAAAACTGCTTGCAAAACCAAGCTGTCTAAGATGTGAATAGATCATCATAAATTAACAGATTAGTAGCATTATAGGACACTCTTCTTTTCATCCCAAATGAAAAGTGTCTTTAGTAGAATTGAGCATATTCACAGACAGGAGTGATTATCCAGTGATTATGTTGTAGCTGGCTTCTTCTTTGTCTGTTCAAAAATCTGTCTCCAAAAACTGAGTTTATTCTCCTCAGAGGGCTCAGTTGTGTCTACTGGTACTAATAATTGTGAAAAAGAAGTCATATTTCCTATGCCATTGGACGTCTGTGGTTGCATTTACTAGGAAGGAGTGAAAAAAATAGTAATAATGAAACAATTCAACTACAATTTGTAAAAATACTGAATAAAAATATACTTATTCTTCATATAAATGTTTTCTCTTTGGTTAAAAAAGGGAAATATTTGTAATTTTTAGGGCATTAAATGAATTTTAAAGTATGTGTCACCAGACAAAAGGTTTGTTTTTGAAACTCTAAATATTAATATTTTAGATATTATTTAATTCTGATTACACTTGGGAACCTAACAAAACTAATTAGCTTGGAAGTTAATAGAGGATCTATGTTAAGACTCAGTACTATTAAAACATCTAAGAAAAAATAAAACCTGAAGGGAGGTTGGCTTGCTTAACTTTAAGCAAGCAAATCTAATTACTTTTGGCAAAGTGTTGTTGGTCTTAGGATAAACCTGCTATGAGTGTGTGTTTATCTATGGTTGTGGAGAAAGATATCCTTTTAAAAGTATGAATTATTTTCAACACTCATCTCATAGGAAGTAATTATATTATTGATATTACTAGAGGCCCAGTGCATGAAATTCAGGCATGGAGGGTGTGTTTCCCTCAGCCCAGCCTGCACCCTCTCCAATCTGGGATCCCTCTTATAATCCAGGACTGCTGGCTCCCAACTGCTCACTTGCCTGCCTGCCTGATTGCCCATAATCACTTCTGCCTGCCATTCTGATCACCCCCTAACCATTCCCCTGCCAGCATGATTGATGCCTAACTGCTCCCCTGCTGGCCCAATTGCCCCTAACTGCCCTCCACTGCAAGCCTGGTCACCCCCAACAGCATGATTGCCCCCAACTGCCCTCCCCTGCAGGCCAGGTCACCCCCAACTTCCTTCTTCTGCTGGCATGATTGGTTCCAACTGCCCTCCCCTTCAGGTCTGGGTCCCCACCAACTGCCCTCACCTATAGACCTGGGTCACCCAACTGTCCTCTTTTATAGGCATGGTCCCTCCCAACTACCCTCCTCTGTTGGCCTGACCACCCACAACTGCCCATCTCTGCCAGCCATCTTGTGGTGGCCATCTTGTGTCCACATAGGGGCAGATATCTTTGACCACATGGAGGTGGCCATCTTGTGTGTTGGAGTGACAGTCAATTTGTATATTACTCTTCTATTAGATAAGAGACAATATTTTAAAAATAAACATTTAACTAGAAAAATTTAGGCAAAACTTAACTATTAAGAACAGGTGCTTTCAAAAAATGAAACTGGACCACTAACTTACATCAAATACAAAAATAAACTCAAAATGGATAGAGGACTTAAAGATTAGAAGGGAAACCATAAAAATAGTAGAGGAATCCACAGGTAGCACAATCTCAGACATATACTGAAAGAACTTCTTCACTGATACTGCTCCAAAGGCAATGGAAGCTAAAGAAAAAATAAATAAATGGGACTACATCAAAATAAAAAGCTTTTGTACAGCAAAAGAAACCATTATCAAAATAAGAAAGCCCACTGTATGGGAGAACATATTTGCAAATGTTATCACTGATAAAGGTTTAATCTCCAACATCTACAGCCAACTTATACAACTCAATAAAAGGAAGATAAATGATCCAATAAAAAATGGGCAATGGACCTAAATAGAACCTTTTTGAAAGACGACAGAAGGAAGGCCAAGAGACACATGAAAACATGTTCAAAGTCACTAATTATCAGAGAGATGCAAATCAAAAGGACAATGCAATACAATCTTATACCTGTCAGAATGGCAATCATCAACAAATCAACAAATGACAAGTGTTGGCAAGGATGCTGAGAAAAAGGAACCCTTGTGCACTGTTGGTGGGAATGCAGACTGGTGCAGCCACTGTGGAGAACAGTATGGAGTTTCCTAAAAAAAACTAAAAATGGATCTCCCATTTGATGCAGTAATCCCACTCTTAGGAATTTATCCTAAGAAGTCACAAACACCAATCAGAAAGGATTTATGCACCCCTATGTTCATAGCACCACAATTTACAATAGCTACAATTTGGAAGCAGGCTAGGTGCCCATAAGCAGATGAGTGGATCAGAAAACTGTGGTACATTTACACAATGAAATTCTATGCTGCCATTAAAAAGAAGGAACTCTTACTATTTGCAGCAATCTGGATAGAACTGGAGAGCCTTATGCTAAGTGAAATAAGCCAGTCTATGAAGGGGAAGCATCACATGATCTCACTCATTTGTGGATAATAAACAACATTGTAAACTGATGAACAAAAGGATAGATACAGAGGCAGTAAAGCATCAAACAAACTGTGAAATTATAGCAGGAAGATTAAGGAGAGGTGGGGTAGATAAGAGATCAATCAAAG
>PVJN01017427.1:0-40632 GCA_004026805.1 Lasiurus borealis | reverse complement strand
CTTGCTATTCATTACTTTGAATATTTCTTGCCACTCCCATCTGGCCTGCATAGTTTCTATTAAGAAATCAGCTGACAAGTTGCTCTCTTGTAGGTAACTAACTGTTTTTCTCTTGCTGTTTTTAATATTCTCTCTTTGTCTTATACTCTTGGTATTTAAATATGATACTTCATGGTGTGGTCCTCTTTGGATTCCTTTTTTTTGGGGTTCTGTGCACTTCCTGGACTTGTAAGTCGTCTTTCTTTCACCAGGTGAGGAAAGTTTTCAGTCATTATTTCTTCAAATAGGTTTTCAATATTTTGCTCTCTCTCTTCTTCTGGCATCTCCATAATTCTGATGTTGGTATGCTTAAGGTTGTCCCAGAGGCTCCTTACACTATCTTCACATTTTTGGATTCTTTTTTCTTTCTGCTTTTCCAGTTGAGTGTCTTTTGCTTCTTTGTATTTCAAATCTTTGACTTGATTCTTGTGGTCCTCTAGTCCGCTGTTAGGTTTCTGTATAATATTTTTTATTTCAGTCAGTGTATGTTTAATTTCTAGTTGGTCCTTTTTCATTTCTTTTGGGTCTCACTAAATTTATCAGCCTTTTCTAGTAAATTCTTGAAAAACATTATAACAGTGGTTTTGAACTCTATATCCAGTCATTTGTTTTCCTCCATTTCTTTCGTTGGTGATCTGTTTGTCTCTGCATTTTCGCTGCTTCCCTGAATTGGTAGAGTAGCTTTGTGTGCTAGGTGTCCTATATGGCCCAGTAGCTCTGCCTCCCCAGTTACCTGAGGTGGACTGTCCTGGTGCATCTCTTTGTGGACTGTGTGTACAGCCTTATTGTAATTAAGTCTTGATTGTTGTTGGCATCACTTGGGGGAATTGACCTTCAAGCCAATTGGTTGTGAGGATCAGCTGTGTCTATGCCAGGACAACTTCTGTGCTGTAGACAACCTTATGATACAAGACTTGCAAAATTGCAAAAGCCTCTTCTGTGTTCAGCTTGGATGGGGCAGGGTCTCAGGGCTGAGCAGACAGCCTTTGCTTTCCATCAGCCCTGCCCTACACAGCCACTGGGTCTCAGTGTCCCTGGGTAATCTCTGCAGGCTTCTCTGCACGCACTCACACGCCTCCAGACCTCTGCCTTTCGAGTCTCCCTTGAGTTTCCATGTGCTCGGGACCCGTGTGAGTCTGGGTCCCTAGAGTCTATCTTCCTCCCACTAGAGAAAGCCAGTGGCACAATTAGCAGTCAGTCCTCTCTGCGTGCACTGATGCGCACGTCTCCAGATCTCTGCCCTTTATGGCTTCCCTGAGTTTCCTTGCACTCCTCCCTTTTCCCAACCATCCAGACTCCTTCCTATGAGTCTTGCCTGGAACTGGGGTTCAGTATAGTAGGAACTGGGGTTCAGTGTAGTCGGGAGTTTCTGTCTCCCTCCTGCTAGAGGAAGCCAGCCTGGCCCTCTGCTGCCCATCCTCTCCATGAGCGCGTCTCCATACTTCAGCATTTTGCAGCTCCTCTGGGTCTCTGTGAGCCCCTCTCTTTCCTTCTATTTGTAGAATTTCCACTCAGCCAGCTCTCCTGTGGTTCTGGATGGTGTCCATTCTGTCTTTTAGCTGTAGTTTTGAAATCATTATACGAGACTGCAGTTTAGGTGTTCACCTATGCCGCCAAGATGGTTTCTTTTGGGGAATTTATATATTTTTATAAACTGCATAGAAAAGCAAATAAGTGTACTTAGTAATGTTAACGTAAAAAAACATTGAAACCTGTAAAGAAATTTTGTGAGTTTATTTGAGCCAAACTGTCGACATATGCCAGGAAGCAGAACCTCAACGAATTGAGATAATGCTCCGGAGAATAGCAGGTTACATCTGTATTTAAACATTGCCATCAAAGGACGGACAGAGGAAGGTTAAATGAAATTCACTGGAGATAGATCAAGAAGGTGGGATAAAGCAAAGAGGGGGGATGGGAGGTACCTAGGGGGAGCCCTTGGGATTGGATAAAAAGTAAAATGATGGACACATACTTAGGTGGGTACAGGAACAATTAACACGACAATGAAGGGATTTGTGGTATCTGTCCTGGCGCCCAGCACATTTGGTTGTGCCCCAGGGGCTCCAGAAAAAGGGAAGTTACAAGTTACCCAGACATTTCAAGGGATATGTTATCATAGATGCAAAAAGGCAGATAGGCTCCATTTAGGTAAAGGTTGACCTTGTCAATGAAGATACCCAGGATGTAACCACTCATTGTAACTGCGTTTAAAGTTTCATTTCAGACCATCCTTTGCGGTGACTTTAGGTCTCTGAGTTTATAGCACTGTCATGCAGGCCTCTCCTGAGCTTGTCAGGTCAGCGTGTGGCCCCGTTCATCCACTATGTCATTTCTCGTTTTCAACTATCTATCTAACTATTCTTAGTTCTATATACACATTAACATACAGCACACATGGGCATTAAACAACCAAAACACCTACTGGAGAGCAAAGAGCATAATGTCTAGCTTCCTCACGCGTTTTCTTTAACCCCCCAGCATTGTTAACAGCCTAGCTGGAGCAGGGAAACTAGAACTAACCTCTGTAAAGCGTTTTTCTTTTTGCTTTCTAGAAGCACTGTTTACATGACTTCTTAACTATCGCTCATTCCGAGGCTGCTTCCTGGCGAGAAGGAAGGGGGGAACTGGCACAGGTCGGAATTCACATCTGGTGAAGAGGGAGGGGACGCGATCCAGTTCACAGGGTGGAGGCCAGCGCCGCACCAGGTGCTGGTCTGGCACAAGGTGTCAGACCGGGGAGGTCAGACCAGACCTGCGTTCAGCAGCCGCGGGACTTGGGTTCTGCCTAAGAAAGAATTCAGAGCGAAGATCCAAACTAGAAGAGACATTTTATTTAGAAAAATCACAGAGATGGAAGGAGTGAGAGGTAGGAGAGATGTGCTCAGGAAACAGGTGTCCTTGGAGGTTAGGAATAAGGAAGGTAAAGATAATTAATGCCCCTGGGAGGGGTAAGGGGAGGAGAGAGGAAGGGAAGGTACAGACAGGTAAAGCCCCTGCGAGGGGCAGGGGAGGAGAGAGGAAGGGAAGGTACAGGTAATGCCCCAGGGAGGCAGATGAGGGGAAGGGTATGCTCTGGCAGAGAGTCCTCTGGCCTAAGCGCTTTCATGGTGGAAATATTAGGGGAGGCCCCAGAGGAGGATCCCAGTTTGAGGGTGATGGTCTCTGGTGATGGGTCGGCTGGTCAGCACCAGGCAAGGGTCATCAGTCAGGGCAGCTGGTCCTGAGGCAGCCAAGGCCTCACTTGTCTGTTTTGCTGCTTTTCTGAGCCTCGAGCTGAAATACAACTGAGGCCTATCTCTTATCTATGGGGAGGAAAAGGCCAGGGGGACTGAACCGCAGGACTATCGAATGAAAAATCAGGTTACAAACCGCATGACAGCGATGTGATAGGGAAGGGTAGTTACCCTGGGGGCGAGGTTCTCCCAGTCTTCCCCTTGCCAGGAGGCAGCCGGTGAGTTTCTGTCACTGGCCCATCATCTTTGCTCTGCTCCAGTCTGGCTGCCTAGAACACCCTGGCTGGGAATCGAACCCACAACCTTTGGTGTGTATGGGTTGATGCTCCAACCGACTGAGCAACCCAGCTAGGGCTGAACTAGTGTTCCTATGTAAGGTTTCTAACTTTTGTGATCTGAACTCAATCTAATGGAAGGATCGTGTCCTGTCTGTTTAAAATAGTAAACCATTATGATATTCTTTGACATTTCTCAAAAAAGTCTCAATGTCAAATGAATTCTTCATCACAGCTGATGTTAAGGTCGTCATAATATACCCCTTCCCAAGAAACTAAAGAAATATACAGGACTTTAGGAATCAAACTTAAATTTTTTATTTTCATTTCTAATTTTTCCCTTTTTTGTTACTATGGAATGACTCCAGAAATTCTGAGAAACCACTGATAAGTAATACTTTTCTGCTTGATGTTGTTCTAGAGTTAGCTCAGAGATAGTCAGCTTTTCTTCATCCATAGTTGTGATTTTAGAATAGTCACCGCTAAAAGTTTTTCTTCGCATTGTATTTCCCTCGTAATTGTATATAGTTGTACATGAAGTTGCATGTAACGCTGAAATCATGCTAGCTTTTTATTTATTTTTAGTTAATGCTTTAGTTACCTGAGGGTATTTTTTCCATTGATTTTTAGATAGAGTGGTAGAGAGGGGCAAAGACAGAGACATCGATATGAGACAAAGTGCCCTTGACCAGAATCGAACCCGAGACCCTTCAGTTCACGGGCCACTGCTCTATCCACTGAGCCAAACTAGCTAGGGCCGGTCATGTTCGTTTTTTTTTTTTAACCCAGATTTGCTACCATTTACTGTAATTCGGAGAGTAAAGTAATAAGCCGTGGACTGTTCCCATCAGCACGGGACAGGCCTGCTCAGCTCCCTCTGGGCTCTGTCTCCTGCCTGGGCTGCATTGTTCCACCTCTTTGATACGGGTCTTCCCAGGGCCTTCCTGTTTCCCCACAAGGTCAGGTGGTCCCTTCTACCATCATCACTCCTTCTCCGTCCCTGCTCTGAGCTCCGCCCTTCCTTCTCAGGTTTACGGTTTTGTGTGACCACAGGTCCAAAGGGCTGACTCAGTAAGGCTTGGGGATATACCCTCCAAAGGAAATCTGTTCAGTGAGCGAGCCTGTTTGCTTACAGTAAGGGCAGGGCCTGTAAACAGCGACCTGTGAGAGAGGGTTGTGTAATAGGAGGAAGTGTTTGTTCTGCCTGCCTGTGGGGGTGGGGAGAGCCCTCGAGAGGAGGTGAGAGGTGGCGGCCCTTTGATAGTGGCTGGCGGTGCTCTCAGTGGGAGAAAGTGGGCTTTTCTGATGGGAAAGCCTCCACAAACACACCTGCTCCACAGATGGGACTTCACGCTTCTCCCAGTGCTTCCTCATTAGCTGCTTTCTCAGGTACTCTTGAAAGTTAAAAGTGATTTTTATGTATCAAATAAGAATAAAAGGTACTATCACAAAAACTGAGTTGTATTTTATTCTAGTTTGAATTTAGAAAAATTTATATGGCTGTTGTCATTTAACTTTTTAATTTTATTTTAATAAAATAAAAACCCTAAAAGCATAGAGTAATCAGGAAGTTGTTTTTTTTTAAATATTTTTATTGATTTCTTACAGAGACGAAGGAAGAGGGATAGAGAGTTAGAAACATCGATGAGAGAGAGACATCGATCAGCCGCCTCCTGCACGCCCCCTACTGGGGATGTGCCCGAAACCAAGGTACATGCCCTTAACCGGAATCGAACCTGGGACCTTTTAGTCCGCAGACCGAAGCTCTATCCACTGAGCCAAACCGGTTTCGGCAGAAATCAGGAAGTTTTATTGGTTGTTGTTTTTAGCAAATTTTCGTTCTCATAGTCTTACCTCTATATTTTGGCGCTGTGTCTTGATTCATTTTGGAATGGAAGTTTCATTCTGGGCTGTACTCAGATTGTTTTTATCTTACTCAATACTTAAAGTATTACTACCAAGATAAACACAGGCAACACATCAAGTAGCAGGATTCATCTTCAACTGGCAGATTAATGCTCTTTCATCGTTTCTAAAATCGATCAAATTTATAACGTAGTCACCAATTCTTTTCTACTGATGTACAAGGAACTACAACGGGACATAGAGGTGTCCATAATTTCTCCCAACCCTTATGGAACTAATGATTTAATGGCAAATCAGTATTACCAAGAATCAGTTAAAAGCACTAGGAAGTTTGGGCAGAACATAAGCTCCTCTAGAAGATGTGACGAAACCATGGAGCCTACTTCAGTCCACTTCACAGTAAAGTTTCCCAGGGAAAAATCCCCAGGATACCATATGCTATAAGGGTGATACAGATAGCACAAAGTCAAGTACTGTGAGCACTTGTAGAGAAACAGAGAAAAGGTCATTCTAGGCTAAGAGGTAGGTAGAGTGAATGCCTACCTGGGTGAATAAGGTAGGCATGGAACAAGGTTTATTAGAAACTAGAGGCCCAGTGCACGGATTCATGCACAGGGGAAGGGGGATGGCCTCAGCCTGGCCTGCACCCTCTCACAATCTAGGACCCCTTGGTGGAGGTGGCAGTGTGGCCAGGGAGGAGCCTGAGCCAGTGCCACATGGCACTTGTCCTGAGAGGCTCCGGCCACTGCAGAAGTGCTCACCAGCTCACCAGCTGTGAGCCGGGAGCCAGGAGCCCAGCTTCTGGCTGAGCGGCACGCCCCCTGCGGGATGTGGGGGCGCACTGACCACCAGGGGTAGCTCCTGCGTTGAGCGTCTACCCCTTGGTGGTCAGTGCACATCGTGTCGACTGGTCAACTGCTCTTTCCGGTTGTTCAGTCCTAATGGCCGCTTAGGCTTTTGTATATAGAGATGATAGAAAGTGCGGATTTGGGGATTTAGTTTTAATTCAGGAGAGACCCTTGAGATCACACACATAGATATCAAATCACATTTTTTTAAAAATATATTTTGTTGATTTTTTACAGAGAGGAAGGGAGAGAGATAGAAAGTCAGAAACATCGATGAGAGAGAGACATCGATCAGCCGCCTCCTGCACGCCCCACTGTGGAGATGTGCCCGCAAGCAAGGTACATGCCCCCAACCGGAATTGAACCCGGGACCTTTCAGTCAGCAAGCCGATACTCTATCCACTGAGCCAAACCGGTCTCGGCTCAAATCACATTTTTAAATAGAAATGTTCGATATGAAATGCAGATGGGAGTAGTATGCACTTCTTGGAGGCAATATTCAGGAGTCTATTTGGGCTGAATTAGTGGATTTGGATGGCGTATCATCATCAATCTTTGCCCACACCCTAGAGACTTACAAACAAAAACGTGTCTTTGTTCCTCATCCTGCGGGGTGCCAGTTGAGGCTGGGCTCCGAGGGGAAGCTCTGGGCTCACGGCGGCTGCCGACAGCTGGTCTGGACTGCGGCCCAGTATTCTAGGGGGGCTGCAGGGTGGGCAGCTGCAGCTATTGCCCAGACACCTCAGTTCCCTTCTCTGTGATTAGTTCATTCAGTGGCAGGTGGCAGGGGTTTGGGAGGGCGAGAGTGGGAGCAGCAAGATCTTTTGAGGCCTCGCCTTAGAATAGCTGCACGCCTGCCGTTTTCTACCTGCCAGTGTCAGGCCAGCCTCTGACTTCAGGGAGCAGAGAGTCTGTGCTGAAGGAGTGCACGTAAATGCCATAAACCGCTTAGGATAGATGGTTCCTGAATATAAATGGTCTTACTGTAATCTGGCTTTTCTTTCCTTCTCCATCTCTTAGCTTCAGCTTTGCTAGCATCTCATTACAAGTAATAGCCAATGTGCTAATGGAAAGGACCGTGGATGGCTGGGCTAATTCCTAATTTTTGGTTTGTTCTCATTATGGAGAATTAGGATGCGGATTTACTGTCATTTTTCTCTCATGTGTTCATTTTTATGGCGGGAGCAAGGGGAGGAAGGCAGGGCCCATGGACCATGCATGCTTTTAGTGTCTCGGGCCTCTTCCGGTCATAATCCAGGCATGGAAGTTAGTGTGGGTGAGGGAGAGGCCTAAAGGGGAGAGCTGCTGAAATCTGCTGTTCCGTTGAAACTTGGGTTCTGCATACATTAGGTGTTTAAATTTACATGTGAGAAAACGTCATCATAAGGGAAACGTAGATTGACAAACGAGTGCTATGCAGTCTTTCACAGTGTAAATAATAAAAAATTGTGTTTTGTGTAATAGTTCATTTACAGACTAAATCTGCATTTTTATACCGAATTGTTAGGTTGTTCAAACTCTGATCTTTCATAAGATATGAGCAGTGAACAGACCTATTTTTATGTGTGAAATTGATAGGAACAAAATTGCTTTAAAAAAAAAAGATGTGAATTGATTGAACTTGGTATTTTTACTTTTCTATAGATTAAGAAATGGTGCCATTTTGCTCAGAGGTTATTTCTACCTTTTATGCATGTAAAAGATTGTTGTAAACCATTAGCAGTAAGAAAGATACTTTATTTTTACTGAATTTATTGGGGTGATATTGGCTAATAAAATTATAGATTTCAGGGATACAATTCTGTAATACATCAGCTGTATATTGTATTGTGTTCACAACCCCGACTCAAGAAGAAGGATACTTTTTTTTTGTCCTTACAATGTGTCAGTGGGGTTAAGCCATCTCTTTTTGACAAACTCAATCAGCAGAGTTTCTTGGACATTTGTTTGGGGCTCAGGGCATCTTATTTTGGTGGCTTCTTTTCCAGTTTTGTTGAGATATAACTGACATACAGCACGACATGTACTGTATGATTTGACTTTCATGTAGTGTGAAATAATTACTACAGTAAATTTAGTCAAGATCCATTGGCTCATAGAGATACACACACACACACACAAAGAAAGCAAAAGAAAAAAATAGTTTTTTTTTCCTTGTGATGATAACTCTTGGGATCTCCCCACTTAGCTTAGATATATTTTCAAGCATTCAATAAAGTTATGGAATCAAAACTAACAAAAAAAAAAATGAAACTTAGAATTGAAGAAGGAAAAAAGGTGTCAGAATTCATCAGCACGCGTCCCAGCGATAAGGAATTCCCGTTGTGTTGGTGGTACCAAGGCACCCATGGCTGATGCGGCCTGGAATTGATCTGACCCAGCCGGCCTTTCAGAGATTGCAGCTAAATTCCGCTTTAAACATCTGCTTGGATGTAAACACCCTCTGTACAGTTGGTGTTTACATCCAAGCAGATGTTTAAAACTGAATTAAAGGAAACTACATTGAAAAAGATTGTCTGTTGTCATCCTCATTTACGCAGGCACAAACTGAAAAGCGGGCACCGCCGGGTTGGAACTCTCTTACTCCGCTCCCAAACCGCATCTTGCTCCCACCGCCTCCTGTGTCCCTTTGGATCAGCTGGCTGGGTGGGCCAAGGGTTCAGAGGCTCAGTCTGTGTGTGTTTCCTTCCCCAGATGTCGCCAGAAGTTTGAGCATCACCAGTCCTGACCACATGATCGAGAAGGCCAAAGGGGAAACTGCCTATTTGCCCTGCAAATTTACGCAAGGTCCGGAAGACCAGGGGCCGCTGGACATCGAGTGGCTGCTGTCCCCAGCCGACAACCAGAAGGTGGACCAAGTGGTGAGTGTGCCGAGCGCGCGCTCACTCAGCAGCTGTCGGTGGGACTTGTCTCCGGTGCCCGTTGCTGCGCTGACCACATGGGTTAGGGGGCCCGGGAACCTCTGAAAGTCGGGACTGTCAGGTGTGGGTGAGTCAGGAAGTCGTGGAGCAGGCAGGATAGTGCGGCAGAAATGTGCGTAGCGTGTGTTAAGGGTCGCAAGCAAGTTAGACTTTGTGAAAAGTTGATAGGATTGAGTGGCTAACTTGAACACAAGAGTTCTGAAATCAGTAAGGGTCATCAAGTGTAGCAGTTTCATATTATTACAGAATCTGTTCTCCATATTTCTTTATTCTTAAATCCTCACTGGAGGACATTTTTCCATTGGTTTTTAGAGAGTGTGTGTGTGTGTGTGTGTGTGTGTGTGTGTGTGTTGGTGGGGGGTGGGGAGGAGAGAGAGAGTAAGAGAGAGACACACAAACACACGCACACACACACACATTCATGTGAGAGATACATTGATTAATACCTCCCATAGGTGTCTTGACCACTGAGCCAAACTGGCCAGGGCTGTTCTCCATATTTCTCCAAGGTAAATATCCTATGTAATGAATTTCTTTAAAAACAAAGCTAAGTCTTCCTATCAAACCAACAACTTATAAAATATTTAACATTGAACTTAAAAATTAAGTATCAAAATACTGTTATAATCTCATCTCTAAGTAAATATATATGTATATGTATATTAATCAAGCTTTGCCTTTTAATGGTACCAAAATATTTCACTTAGTTTAGAATATTGCAAATTAGCTTCATCTGACACATGTAATAAAAAATAAAGTTAATGTTAATAAGTTATATTAGACCAGGGAGAGGGAAATAAATCCACATATCTGGAGGAATATGGTCATACATTTAATCCTTGAACAACACAAGTTTGGACTATACAGTTCCATTATACATAGATTATTTTAATAAATTCTCTAAATGTATTTTCTCTTCTTTATGCATTTCTTAATAATATTTTCTTTTCTCTAGTTTACTGTTTTTTGTAAAAATATAGTATTGATCGCATATAACACATAAAATATGTCCTGATTGACTATTTATGTTCTTTGGGAAGGCTTTCAGTCAGTGGAAGACTATTAGCAGTTGACTTTCAGGGCAGTCAGAAGTTGTATATGCAGCCCTGGCTGGGTGGCTCATTTGTTTGGACATTGTCCCGTACACTAAAAGGTTGCAGGTTCGTGTCCCGGTTGGGATGCCTAAAGGGAGGCAACCAACTGATGTTTCTCTCTCCCGCCTCCTCTCTCTCTAAAGTAAATAAAAACATATCCTCAAGTGAGGATTTAAAAAAAAAGTTATATGCAAATTTTCTGCTCGGGGTGTTGTGGGCGCTGGTATTCCTAAACCCTGCATTGTTTGAGGGTCAACTATGTACATATTGAGAAGAGAAATTGTATTTTTACTTATGATCCATGTAAAAGCAAGGGGTAGGTTATTCAGCCAGTTAACGGCTGAATCAGAGCAGTCAGGTAATGACTATTTTTAGCAGATCCAGGCAGTTTGCCCGGGATGTGTCTGTGAAGGAAGTAATTAAGGTACTTTCCCAAGTTGAGAATGACGAGGGCCACTCCCTCCAAGACACACACATCTGCCCTGGTTCTGCTACTGGAGATTCCTTCTGTCTCCCTCTGCAAAGTCAATGGAAAGGGACTCATTCGGTCTGCTCAGCCCAGATGCCCTGTGTCCTCCCTCCTTGCCTTGCTCTTCTCACCCCACCCCATTTCCATGGAGGGCCAGCACTGCTGAACACGGGCTTCTTTCTGCCTGAGGTCCTGCGTGTTCTCACGGCCCTGGCAGCACAGTGCCCAGCTCCCTCTCAAGCCCAGGACTCCGCCCTCGTGGCTAAGATGGCTGGATGGGAGTGCGGGTCTTACTTCAGTGCTTTTGGCTTAAGACGTCTAAGCGAAGCCATAACGAGGTCCTTCAGAGACCGAGAAGCCCAGTGTGTGACGGTAGTCGTATTACCCTTTCATTGGATTAACCCTCCAACTTAGTATTAAGACAAAAACATCTTTTTTTGTTGTTTTTTTGTTAGATTTCACAAGTAAATGATCATAAGCCCTTTTTTGGGAATGGTGATGGTGTGTGCTTGATTCTATGCACTTGATTGGCATACCTACTGCAGCCTCAGAGGCAGCTGAGAAATGGTTATAGAAATTCACAATTCTGTGTTCCTGTCCAGTTTCACTAACCCACAGCCCTCATACAGGGCATGGTTAATCGTGCTCAGTCTCTGTTTCCATGCTTAGAATGAGAGTGTGTGACCACACTCAGGATCATATTGATCACCATCCATATTTTTAACCTGTACTTGGAACTGCTGTGGTCTCCTTGTATATATATGTGTTTTGACTGTTTTGGGGGCCCTGCAGGGGCCTGGTGTATCTAGAGCTCCTCGAATGACACAGCTTTGCTTTGTTGTTGTGTTCCCGTCTTATTTTGTTGTGTTCCCGTCTTATTTTGGCTTTCTTTTAGATTATTTTGTATTCTGGAGACAAAATTTACGACGAGTACTATCCAGATCTAAAAGGACGAGTACATTTTACAAGCAGTGACCTCAAAGCTGGGGATGCGTCAATAAATGTGACAAATTTACAGCTGTCAGATATCGGCACATATCAGTGCAAAGTGAAAAAAGCCCCCGGCGTTGGAAATAAGAAGATTCAGCTGAAAGTTCTCGGTAAGTTCTTTTTATTAATGTTCCTTGTTAACAGGGGGAGTTGTCACGGTCGGTGAGTGGCATTTATGCGAGGCAAAGCTTAGTTTTTTTAGAGTAACAATTCAAAACATTCAAAGTAATTCTATCCTCAAATAACATAAAAGTAGCCTTCTTTTGGGGATAGAAAAAATAAGTGACTAGTTTCTTGGGGAAATGCAGAAAGGGGTTTGAAAGTAAGCGAAGAGGTTCTGTGATACAGGAAAAGAACCCCCTAGCCAGGAGTTAGGGGATCCGGGTTTCTTTTGGTTTTGGTGTTGTCCTCAGATTTGTCCTGAGAATTAAAGAGCATCTTTATTTACTGGGTCCAAGCCTACCTTTGTGAGACTTTACCGGTTGTAATTGTCATTAAACCTCTAGTTGATCTCATTCAGTTCAAAATGGTTATGTGTTCTGTGAACTCTCTCAAACTACATTGCCCAGCAAATAAAGAGGTTTCTATGATGAACTGGAGTGTTTAGAATGCAGGAGGTATGGAGTTTGGTAGAAGGAATATTGAGTTGGGATTAGACCGTTAGACATCAGAGCCATTTAACTCCTTAAGCCTCTCAGTTTTTTCATCCTTAGAAGGAGGGAATTAGCCACATGGTCCCTTGGATGTCTTGTCACTAAGTAGGAGATAGTGTAAATTTTCTGCAAGCTGTTCAAGACTGCCAAGTTTACCATCCTTCTCTAGATTATGTGATCATGCCTCAGCGCTTTTAACCCTTCCCGTGAGAAACAAGATTCCCTTTGTTTTAGAGAATTAGTAAGGGGTTAAGTGTTTGGGTTCCAGACTCATGTTGAACCTCACTCTTTGCAGAGCAGGGACAAGAGGCAGGTTTCTGGGTACTCGGTGGCCACGTAGGGGCTGTCTGCTGGCAGCGTCATTGAGTGGGCACACAGCGGGGTGGTGAAGGCACTTGGTTCTAAATGGCATTTGAAATACTTGCTGTGGTACGAAAGCAAGTGAACCTGAATGAGGAGCCGGGAAAGGACCCCGGCAGCGCTGGGAATTCTAGCTTTCTGTGTCTGCATTCGGCAGAAACACGGAGCTACCTTTCTTTTTCATAAATGTGAACGCAGGTAAAAGATGAAGAAATCTGAACGCATGTCTCAGGCCCAGGCCTGCCCAGGATTATAACCCTGACTCTGTGTTTTCTTTTAGCCCTGCTTTCCAGAAAACACTGAGTAAAGATATATATGGAATTTTAACCGGTTCATGGTGTCCCAAGCAGAGTATACCACTTAATCAGACTGTCGGAATGTTTTGTTGTGCAATCCCTGTTTGAGGGGGCAGGAACACTGGGAGGGGTGTGATTGGCATGTATTCCCAGAAGAGGTGTGGAAAAGCTCAGTGTGTGTGTGTGTGTGTGTGTGTGTGTGAGAGAGAGAGAGAGAGAGAGAGAGAGAGAGGAGGGGTGTGGTTTGAGGTTGAGGTTGATAGAGAGGTTGAGATTGACTCTATAGGACCAGGTCCTGGGAGAGAGAGAAAGAGAGAGGAGGGGGGGAGAGGGAGAGGGAAAGGGAGAGGGAGAGGGTGTGTGTGTATGTGTGTGTGTGTGTGTGTGTGTGTGTGTGTGTGTGAGAGAGAGAGAGAGAGAGAGAGAGAGGAGTGGGGTGGTTTGAGGTTGAGGTTGATAGAGGTTGAGATTGATTCCGTAGGACCAGGTCCCAGGTTGAACTTGCAGGTTTCCATGGAAAGGCTCTTACAGGACGGGCTGCACATGGCCAGCAGGAGCCAGCTTGGACAGCAGTGTGGTCCAGCACGCTGAGGACAGCAGCACGGCTGTGGGCAAGGAGGAATGACACCTTTTCTCAAAAGTCACGGCCTGGAAATGGAATTCCTCGGAGTGGATCGGCGGGAGGCACTGCCTCGGTAACCTCTCTCCTCAGCTCTGTGGGAGTCACAGGGCCAGGTTAGACCCTGAATGCAAACTAGGGAGGTTTCATTGCAGGATGAGAGGAGGAAGCAGGAAGTGAGCGCTCTGATCTCTGATCCCGTGAGTGTGTCTCAGAGTCAGAGCGCAGCTCCTTGTATGCTGTCAGATGCGTCACGCTGTGGGAGAAACCGCTGGAATTTTCTTTGAAAGTGCAAGTGGGACAGACGCCCGTCTGTTAACTTTTCCCGAAGCCCTGCTGAGGCCGTCTGTGGAGGGAAGCCGAAGCGCAGTGCTCTCCAGGGACCAGAGCAGGCGGTCACCAGTGGGTGTTTGCGTGGTTCCCTGTGAGGGGCCTGCGGAAACACTGACACGGCGGTGGGACCCCGGAGGTGCCCTGTGCCGTTTGCCGAGTAACCAGAGCTGCCTGAGGAGCTCCCCGAGCTGCGGGGACCGGAGCCGGGGTGACTGTGGGCTGCCTGGGGGTGAGGGATGCCTGCTGGGTTGGCTGGGCCCACCCTGCCCCGTCAGATGCACCAGCTGTGCGCGTGGATGCGGCTCCATCAAGAAGCTGAAAGGGGAGTGAATGGGGAACCCGCAGCATGGACGGTCCTGTGGCCACGCCAGAGCCTTTCCCCACCACCCAAAAGGGCCGTCACTGACACCTCGGGGACCAGCAGGCTGGCTGTGGAGAGGAGAGCGTGCACAGTGGACAGTTCCCTGCGCGTGTGAGGCTCAGTCAGCACTGAGCAGGACTTTTTCTTTTCATTTTTTATTCTGAAATAACGTGCAGTTTTATGGAAACTTTCAAAAATACCAAGGAGTTCCTGAGAGTATACCCATCATCTAATTTCTCCTGATAATTAACATTTCACAAAATCATAGTACCGTTATCAAAACCAGGACATTCATATTGGGGCAATACCGTTAACTGAACTGCAGACCTAAATTGAATCTCACAGTTTTCTACTGAAGTCCCTTTGTGCTAGGATCAAGACAGATTCATACGTGTGTATGTCTCCCGAGCTTCCTTCAGTCATGTAAGGGCCTGTGATGTCATGGCTCATGACAGTCACGATCACTAGGTTTAAGTTTCTCCACTGAAAACTTACGATTTTTCCTTCTGTCATTGAAAATCTTGGGGAGCCACTTTTAGAGTATACAGATACCTCGTTTCTCAAATTTTGGCCAGTGGTTTTTAGCAACTTTGCGTGGATTTTGCCTGAAATTGGTGTTTTGAACCAAGCAAAAGGAGCGTTTTTGGATGGGTGACATGGTGATGAAAGTATACAGGGTGGGGCAAAAGTAGGTTTACAGTTCATATGGAAAATAATGCGGTAATTAGTAAGTTATATAAGAATAAACTCTGTTCCACATACTCACAACTGTAACCCTTTTGCCACACCCTATGCATCTTGTTCCTTACGGGGATTTAGTGTGTGTTTCCTATAGACTGAGGTAGGCCACTAGCATGGAGGGATAATGATGCAAAACATATATGGAGCGCAACAACGCTCTTCGTCCGTTGATTCCAAAGTTGGTGGGACATTGGCCACCTACAAATGGGTGATGATCGTGTACTCTTAGCTGAGAAGAACTAGCTCTGCCCATGATCGTGGTTGCAAATATTCTGAAGAAAAGGTATCCTGGCATCCCTGACCAAAGAAGCATTAGGGATAAAAAGCTCTCTGTGTCCCTGTGTGGTTTTCTTTCTTTCGATCCAGCCAACTGCGATGGGTGAAGAGTTAATCTTTCCTGTGGTGTCATGACTGGGGACAGAAAGGTGGGCCACTCCTAGTGACACTCACAAACCCTTGTTGGTAAAATCTTGTTCTGTTATGGATGGAGGATGTTGAGATCTCAATGCCGCTGGGGCCTGGTAGGTCCTGAGCAGTCACTCTAAAAAACTGATCGTTATTGGGCATGTTTGGTACACGGGAAAGGGCCATCTTTGGTAAGAAAGATAAATGTTGACGTTAGGATGCTGTATTGCCAGTAGATATCTGGCGTACAAAGCACTGCTTTCATGTCTCACTGCGAGTTTATGTAATAAAGGATTTATTGGTCGTTTGAAGAAACGAAGAACAAAGCTCATCTTGTTGAAGACTCACAGGATGCGATCATTTGCAAAACCTCTTTCAATGTCCGATTCATGCAGTCTCCAGGGCAACTGATCAATCTGAAAAGGAGACCGCTTTGCTTAGGAAATCGGCAGTGCCATCCGATGCATCTGTGGATCCTGAGAACACAGTGCCAGCAGTAACAGCCGTCAGGTTATCAAGAAGTGATAGATCTCGTTGGCCAAATTTGAGGAACGGTTTCATGGAGCGTGAAAGATATTCATACCACAGATGATCCGGCAATGACGGAGGAAAGGAAACATACAGCATTGACAGGAGTGCTCGAGCAGTGTTGTTCATCATTGTGTGCCACTGTAACCCCGTTCATGGTTATTCATGCCAGTGGGAGAGTGAGAGCCGGCCCAAACCAAGAAAAAAAAAGAAGAAAAAAGAAAAAGGCAGCCCTGCCATCGATCAGGCTGGGAGGACAGGCCCAGCCAGCCAGCTGCAGAGCCTAGGGGGGCGTTGTTCCCCCCAAGGCCACGGAACGCAGTGCACTACAGCTACCACGGCCCCCCGCGCCCAGTGTCACCCCCGGGCCCTGTACCCATCCTTGACCGCGCAGGGCACGCAATTGCTAACTGGCCCTTGTCACCAGGTTAATTCCCGGTTCTCCTAACCTGCCCCAGAAAAGGCATTGGATTGAGGATCGATCTCTCTCCTTCGTGACTCCCCTGAGACCCTTCAGAATCCCTCCTCTCTGGTCCAGTGCCTCCCACAGCTCCACCAGTGCCGTCCGCACCGGCCAGCCTGATTTTGTCAGGTGACACCCAGCTCCTGGGGAGTTTAGGGAGTTCGGCTTGAACAGGAGCCCAAAAGCTGGCATCCACCACGGTCACCGACAGAGGCGTGGATCCCTGCATTTGGTACAGGCAGTGGAATACAGCTCGGCAGTGAAAAAGAATGGATCAGCCGGGGCCGGTTTGGCTCAGTGGATGGAGTGTCGGCCTGCGGACTGAAAGGTCCCAGGTTTGATTCCGGTCGGGGGCATGTGCATTGGTTGCGGGCACATCCCCAGTAGGGGGCGTGCAGGAGGTGGCTGATCGATGTCTCTCTCGTCGATGTTTCTGGCTTTCTGTCCCTCTTCCTTCCTCTCTGTGAAAGATCAATGGAGTGTATTAAAAGAAAAAAATCAATGGAAAAATATAAAAAAAAAAACACATGGATCCGTGTCAGAAGCCTTACAGTGAATGAAGATGCTAGACTGAAGCACGTGCTGTCTTACTCCATTAACGTGACCCTGGAAGCAGCAGAACTAACCTGCGCTGATGATATCCCAGCAGTGGCGCCCGGGGCCAGGGTTGAGAGTGAGATGACTGCACCCAGCACAAGGGCACTGGCTTGGGAGCGGATTGGGAGTGGATTGGGATGGCACTCAGCAGGGTGTGTCCATATGGGGAGGGAGGGGGGTATGTGTATGTATTCATGTGCACACACATTTCTGAACATGATCCATTCACACTATTAAAAATGTGTTACTTTCATTGTGTGTGTATCATGCTTTAGTACAGGTCACCAAGAGAATGTGAACACCAAGGTGTTCATTTGGGGTGAATTTCAGGAAATGGGGTTAGCAGCTTCTCTACACAGTTACCCAGGGAGACTGGAATATAGCCTCAGATTGACCTTTTTATCTGTACAGTGCTCCCTGGGTGGTTGGGGTTCATGTAAGGTACCAAGTGAATGACCCTGTGGCCAGCACTTGTTATAATCCCCCGATTGGCACAGTGACGGCACCAGAAGGATGTGACGTGACACGGACTCCCATGCCCGGCGGGGGGTGGAGGAGGAGGTGAGGGATGGAGGGGACACTTCCTTGGGCCCTCAGGGTGCTGGCTTTTTTCCAGGCGTGCCCCTGGAATTCGGGACACAGAGCCGGGCCTGCCGTGCTGCCAGGCCCCCCTGGGCAGCGGCTCCTGCAGTCCCATCGTGCCTGCTTTGTGTTGCATAACTGATAATAGTTACTCTGTCTCGTCAGTTCTGAACCAGAACCTTGGATAATAGTCAGTGGCTGTGCAGGATGCTCTGTGTTTAAGAATTACTGCAAACAGCAAGTCTGTGTTTCTGTCTAAAGTTACAATTCATTTTCTCTTCTCAGTTAAGCCTTCGGGTACAAGATGTTACGTGGATGGGTCAGAAGAAATTGGGAACGACTTCAAACTGAAATGCGAACCAAAGGAAGGCTCACTTCCATTGCAGTATGAATGGCAGAAAGTGTCCAACTCCCAGAAACTGCCCACGGCACTGATATCAGGTACCGTGTGCCATCGATGTGGACTGAACTCATGTGTGTGTGTGTGTACAGTATGAGCATAGATGTGACTGAACTCGTGTGTGTGTGTGTGTGTGTGTGTACAGTATGAGCATAGATGTGACTGAACTCTGTGTGTGTGTGTGTTTTATATCCCTAGTGTGTGTGTGTGTGTGTGTGTGTGTGTGTGTGTGTGTGTTAGATCCCCAGACACCCTCCCTTTTCTGTACAGAACCATCAGGATTGCATGGGACTTAGTGTTTTATGAAGACAGCTTGCTGTCATGTCGTTGGAGATATTATAATTGGTTTCTTTGATATGTGTTGATGATAATTCTATAAGAAAACGTTCATGACCTTAAATGAATGACTAAGTTATACGGAGCTGGATCTTGAAAGTCTCATGAGCCGACATTAGTGTTGAAGATACTCGCAGTTGCCCCATGGTGTGTCTGTTACAAAACAAATCAAACGCACCTCTGAGGCACTAACTGGGAAGTTACAGACTGCTTAAATCCAACTGCTCACTTTGTTAGAACGACCTGTTGTTCAGACACGTCTCCACCTTTCAAGTAGGATTTCTCTGAGCCTTTGTTCCTTTTTTCCAGTTAAGAAGTAAACTGTATGTCTCCCTCTGACTTTTCTCTTGTCTGTTTCTTCCCTCTGAGGGGCGGGGTGGGTGGAATGGGTTTTGCAAATCTCACTGCACAAATGAACGGGAGGCGCAGTGGTTTGCCTTCACTGCAGTCTCAGCAGTCCTGTAAAAGCGAGTTTCCCCTGCTCCGTTTCTCTTTCCGTAGAAATGACCTCCTCTGTCATCACGGTGAAAAACGCCACCACCGAGTACTCCGGCACGTACAAGTGCACCGTCAGCAACAGAGTGGGCTCGGACCAGTGCGTACTGCGACTAGATGTCGTTCCTCGTAAGTCCCTTCCGTGGGGGGTGATGACGTTCGCTCCCCTTGTCTTTCTACAGCGAAGGCAATTCAGTCAGCAAGGGTGCATTGAGGGCAAGTGGATGCAAACTGTGAGCAGAGCACGCTGTGGCTTGGTTGGTAGCTTTCCTGAGTCGAGGAAAGAAAAAAACTACATTTTATTAGAAAAACCTTCATTATTGTAGCAACATGAAGAACATGAAAGTTGTCAAGTCAATTCTTATACCATATTTAGCCATTGTAAGAATAAGCTATTTATGAAACATTCTTCTTTTTTTTTTTTAATGTATTTTATTGATTTTTTTACAGAGAAGAAGGGAGAGGGATAGAGTTAGAAACATCAATGAGAGAGAGACATCGATCAACCGCCTCCTGCACGCCCCCTACTGGGGATGTGCCGGCAGCCAGGATACATGCCCTTGACCGTAATCGAACCCGGGACCTCTCAGTCCGCAGGCCAACACTCTATCCACTGAACCAAACCGGTTTCAGCTATGGAACATTATTATATGCCAGGTCAGAAAGCTGGGAACGTTAAAATCTTTTAATCTGGTTTCATCATATTTATGCTTCATATATGTTATACAGCCCAGCCGGCGTGGTTCAGTGGTTGAGTATTGACTTATGAACCAAGAGGTCACAGTTCGATCGTTGGGCAGGGCTTGATCCCCAGTGTGAGGTGTGCCAGAGCCAGTCGATCAATGTTTCTCTCTCTCCCTCTCCCTTCCTCTCTGAAACCCATAATATATATATACAGTGGTACCTCGAGATAAGAGTTTAATTCGTTCCGTAACCTTGAGATGTGGGAAATCATGAGACGCTCGAGTTGAGGTAAACTGGTGGGTCGTGTGCAGCTGGCCGATCTGTGCGATTACTCCTATCTCAAATGTTGCTCATATTTCAAAACAAAAACCTCTTGCTCCACGGCTCGTATCTCAAAAATCTCGTACGTTAGGGCACTCGTATCTCGAGGTACCACTGTACATACTAGAGGCGCGGTGCATGAAAATTCGTGCACTCGGAGGGGTCCCTCAGCCGGGCCTGCACCCTCTCACAGTCTGAGACCCCTTGGGGGATGTCCACCTGCTGGCTTAGTCTGGCCATTCATCAGACATCCTTCCCGCTGCTGTGGAGGCAGGAGAGGCTCCCGCTATCACCACTGTGCTGGCCAGCCATGAGCCGGCTTCTGGCTGCAAACCACTCCCGCTGTAGAAGTGCACTGACCAGCAGGTAGCAGCTCCTGTTTTGAGTATCTGCCCCCTGCTGGTCCGTGAGTGTTATAGCAATCGGTCATTCCACCTTTAGGGTCAATTTGCATATTACCCTTTTATTATATACGATATATATAAAATTAATACATAAAATAAATTATGCAGTTTAAAAGAAAGTCCTTTTAGTGAGTTTTCCCCTTGGACCAAAAAGCTAATTAGTTTCTTATAGTTATTGTATATACCGAGATCAGTCTGTCATTGTGTGTCCTTACCTTCAATGTGACTAGATAGAATGGTGGTGTTGTTTACCATTATTTCCTTATGGACATCTCATTCTAGCATCAAACAGAGCTGGAACAATCGCCGGAGCTATTATAGGAACTCTGCTTGCTCTCATGCTCATCTGCGTGATCATCTTTTGCTGCCATAAAAAGCGCAGAGAGGAAAAGTATGAAAAGGAAGTTCATCATGATATCAGGTAATTCAGTGACACCAGAGTTGGTTGACGTGTCGTGTACTAAATTTATCATGTCTAGAGCATTGCTTCTCTTGACCATCCAAAACATTTGCCCCTTCAACACATGTAAAAGCTCTTACTTTCCCTAGCAAGTGTGTAGATTCAATCAACCTTCATTAGGCCGTGCCCAGCCCCATCCCAATTCTGGATCCTATTTTAAGAACCACTGCAAATTAGTTTATCTTAAAACTGTTCGCCCTCCAAATCAAGTACAGATATGACATATTCCCTGCTCCCACAAAAAAGGAAAAAAAGAAAGACCTAATTACATTAAATGACAGAACTATTGGTAATACGATTTTTAACAAAATATTCTAAACTAGGAGATCTTAACTAGAAGTGTATGTTCGATTATTGAACTTAAGAAATTATAACATGTGACTAAATAACAGCCAGGAAATTGACATTTGGTAGGTATGCGGTAGGTTCTAGGCATTTGCGTTTTTAAAATGCACCAGATATAACTCAGTCCTGGGTGTGAAAATTTTTCTGCCTGAATTCCTGGTGTGTTTTTTTTGTTTTTATTTTTTGCAGACTGGAATCTGCTGTTTTCAGCTAAGGTCTTAGATCAGTAACTTTAACAGTAAAAAGGATTTTTTTTTCTTTTTTTAGTAAAAATACACCTGTAGGTGTTAGAGCTTTAGCAACTACTAGAGGCTTAGTGCATGAATTCATGCATGGGTGGGGTCCGGCTGGCCCGCTCCGATTGGGGCGGTTAGCCAGCAAGCCCTGCCCCCGATTGGGGAGGGGGGCATAGGTGGTTGGCCAGCCAGTCCCACCCCCTGGTTAAATTCCCAGTTGAACTGGTCAAGGGGACAATTTGCATATTAGCCTTTCATTACATAGGATAAAGTGTTACATGACTGTAATGAGATTATCTTGATTAGTGGTACTGGAATATGAACATGTTTGAGGTTTGTCCCTTGTAAGACATTATAAAGTCATAAATTTTTGTAAGCACTGCCTTTTACTATATGAGAAGATCTATATTATGTCAGTGATAACCAAGAAACAAATACACAGTTTGTGACATTATACTGTGCTAGAAACCCGGTGCACAAATTTGTGCACAGTTGGGGTCCCTCAGCCTGGCTAAGGGAAGGGACCACGGGAGGCTGGCCGGCCGCAGGAGATTGGCCGTGGGAGCTCACTGACCACCAGGGGGAGCTCCTGTGTTGAGCATCTGCCTCTTGGTGGTCAGTGCACGTCATAGCTACCAGTCGAAACGGTCACTTAGGCTTTTATATATATATGGATTGTGCCTGCTTTTTTGTATGTCACACACACTTTTACATACTTAATGCTTAAATAGCCTCCACCCATGAGTCCTAGGCTACACAATTGTTGGTTTCTAGAAACTCATTCTTTCGATTAAATTGGGATCTTTGCTTTCCAGGGAAGACGTGCCTCCCCCAAAGAGCCGGACGTCCACGGCCAGAAGCTACATCGGCAGCAATCACTCATCTCTGGGGTCCATGTCTCCTTCCAACATGGAGGGCTATTCCAAGACTCAGTATAACCAAGTACCAAGCGAAGATTTTGAACGCGCTCCTCAGAGTCCGACTCTCCCGCCCGCCAAGGTAGCTGCCCCTAATCTCAGTAGGATGGGAGCGGTGCCGGTGATGATTCCAGCCCAGAGCAAGGACGGGTCTATAGTATAGGGCCTCGCACCTCTCACCTCCGTGCTCCACACTTCTCTTCTTCTCTTGAAACAGGAAAACCTATTTTGTTCTCAATTTTGCTACCAGCTTCAGTAGATCAAAAAGTGAACCAAAAAACTGTAAGAAACATACTTTAAAAGTTGTGTCTGTTTATATCAGAAGAGTAAAGGCATTAAAGTTACTAAAGACCAATTTGCCATCTGCAAAAGATTTCTTAAAGAAGTTGATTTTGTAAGTTTCTAACTACCAATACTTAGTAATATGTAGCACTTTGGCTATGAAATCATAGGAGAAGATATTGGTGAACTTAACAATGCACACCAAGCTGATACTTGAATCATCTTAAAAAGTAGTATTTTTTTCATTCCTGCCATTATTTTAGGATGCCTTTCTCAATTTCTGGCTCAAAATTGGCCAAGAAGCATTCACGGCAAAAATTCTTATAGTCCTTTATGCTTGTTCTTTGAAAACTCTAAATGTGTTTGAAATAGCTCTAGTCATATAAAAACACTCTACAGGGTTCTAGAGATTTCTAGTTCTACTTTCAGGTCATGCATAAGCCTTGTCTGTGGAATGTTTGCTTAATTCTTTGATTGATAGACTGTTGTAGATAACAGAGGCATAGTTAAGTTCTTTTATGTGCTAAAGTAAAGGAGCACCTATGGACTTAGTTAGCAAGTTTGCTCTCACTACATAGAGAGATGATGACATCAGGTACAGGTACAGTAGTGAGGGTGGGTCTCAGCGACGAGCAATCCGGGGTGCTCTCCAGAACGGTGACCCACCAGAGCAAGGATGGAGAATCCTGCCGTTCCCACCCACATGCTGGCTCTCTGCGTCAGGTGATATTTTTCTAACAAGAAGAAATTATGACATTTATTATTGGACAGATACAGATTGAAACTCCCTAATTATTGGTTCCAATTTTTAAAAAAAAGTTATTCCCCCCCGTTCAGCGTTTTGTTGTCGTTTTTGGATGGTGTTGCATGTTATGTGTTCTGGAAACATGTAAATCCTAAGTCTACCTTCCTGAATGCGATTCTTGGAGGATGTGTCCTCACAGGCTCAGAAGGACGGAGCGCATCGCAAGCTGGTCAGTGTCCTCCGTGGCTCTGTCTCCTAGACTCGGGAGGGCGCGCAGTTGCAATTCTACTGCCAACGTGTCTGTGCAGTTGCAGGAAGCCCAGTTGAGTTTTGAAAAGTTTGAGTCTTAGTTTTGTGAAAGTGATTTATCCTTAAAAAAAAAGGAAAGGGAGTAAACAGAATACTCCCAACTGCCAAATGTGTTAAATACTGTTTTAGTAGAAGAAAGTACATTTATTGTATTTCCCTTAAGGTTGCGAGGGAGTGTGGATATCGTAGGATGAGCCAGCGGTTTCTTTAGAGTAGGTAAGGTCTGCAATAAATTATTTCCCTAGCTCTAAAACCCGTTCCCTCGGTTTTGTAGGGAATTGGGTCCTGTTCATCTCTGGGTGCTGTGGTGGTTCATGCTGCATTAGAAATTAATGTTGGCATGACTTTCTGATTAGTAAGAGTATCGTGTACACTTTTTAATGGTAAATTTAAGCGGAATGTCTGTGTAATGGATTAGTGTATAGTTCTACGGATTCGCAAGACTTTTTTAAATAGGGTTTCAACCTTACACCATAATTGCTTTTATACTTGTGTTACCAGTTTCATTTGTGCCTTTTGGGTAATTTAATTTTTATTATGAATTTCTGGTGCCTATGAGCTAGCTATCACCCGAAAGGTGCTTAGAGGTGAAGGTACTGTCCCTAAAAAACGCATCACTGTGACACCTTTCTATCCTCAGACTTCAGTCTCGCCTCCTCTTTCCTGTTCTTTTTGTATGCAAATCCACAGACTGCAATGTCAACACCCCCAACACTCTTTGGCTGTGTTTCTGATTTTATAATAGGAACTATTTTTGAACTCCAGATGTCTGGTCTGTTTTATATGAACACATTTATATACACTAGTACTAAGAAATACCAGCACAAACTCCAAGAAACAACTTTCAGTCGTTACTCGTTTTCATGCACTGAAGATTATGCTATCAACCTAAGTAGCAGTTACTGCAACATACGGATGCATGTGAGGCTTTCCTTGCCTTAGACTTTGGTCTAGGAGTTAGCTACAGTTCAGTCAGAATCTCTTCCAGAAGCACCTGCAAAAAACCAGCTGTGTGTCCTGTACAGACCGATTGGGCGTGATGAGATTTAGAGGACAGAATTCAGTGTGAGACTTAACTCTCATTGTAAATTTCAGCTAACCTAAAAGTCAGATAGTTCTGATTGACCCGTTAAGGGATTCTTACTGATCATTTCATTTAAACCAGAGATCATATATTTGTTCTGGAATTATTGGTAATCATCAAGCAATTCAACAAAACTTGCTATTCGAGCTTACGTAAGTCAAGGACAGCACTGCATCTTTGAGGCAAAAGCAATCGATTCCACTTTAGACCTAAGAGACTCAACACCATTTTGTTGAGTTACACGGGGCAACTTGAGAAGTAGTGGTACCTTAAAGGATGTAGTTCTGTGCTTTGATGTGTAGTTTACGGGTGTTCTTTTATTCTAATATTCCCCTTGTTAGAAGATCAAAAAAGAAAGAAAGAAAGGGAGAGGAAGAAAGAAAGAAAAATAGATAGATCTGCCATGGAGTTGTTACAATAGAAATACAGCCAGAGTGTGTCGTGGAGGGAGGTTAATTCAAGAAACACAATCAGATTATTGGTATGAATTAATATCTGATTTTTATTAAAAAGGTAATTTCCAAGATTGAGTTTTATAAATAAGGAGCAAGTAAAGGGGCAAAAAAACCCCACACATTTTTATTAAATATAAAAAAAGAACTCGTTGCATGAAGTTAGACATCAAATTCTGTAATGGATGGCTTTTTAAAATAACCATTCTCTGTCTTTCTGTGTGCGTGCGGCATGTAAATTTGAAGTTATGTAAATGTTTCCAGCTTTTCCTGATCCCTTCACCTCCACAGTGTTTAGGGCTTTCAGACCCTTCTTCCAGTGTGAACAGAAAAGGTCCATATTACGTGCTTAATGCTTTGACGTGTCATGCAAGGCGTAGTTTGTAGAAAGTGTTGACACCATTTTACCTTCTTAGTGGCTTGTGACATTATATATTATATACATATGTACATAAATCTTTGTAATATTCTGTGTTTAGTAGTTTAAATGTTCTGGGCAAGTTTTACTATTTCAAATGCCTTTGGATAGTCTTGCAATAAAGGCATCATGTTCTGCAGTTGGATTTTTTTTTTTTTACTTGTTTGCCTATTTTGACACTAAAATGTGGTCCATAACTGAGCACAGATTCTACTTATTCATGTTATGGAAGCAGGGAAGAACAGTAAATTTGTGAATTGCAGTTCTGCTTACCTTACGGATAGTAACACCAGCAAATACGTTATCTTATGGCTAGTAACACCAGCAAATATTTTCTGTATCTGGCTTCTTACTGTTAATGAAGTTTCACAAAGTGTGCTGTTTTATAATCTGAGAGTGGAAAGTACCTGTTGGGATTGGTTTTCTCATGAACACCAAAAGCTCCCAATCAGGGAAGAACTTGGCATTTTTGTACTAACGTCTTTAATGACACAAGTGTCGAGCAAACCACAATTCACGATTCACTTCTTCTCATCCCTTACTGTGAACATTTGTTATAAATAAACTTGTACTATTGAGAACAAATATTTTGACACTTCACATATGCAAGTAGAGAATTGACAGTGTCAGTTTCAAAGACGATTTTTGTATTTAAACTTTCTGGCTTAAATATCCAATGGTGCAGATTTTAAACTTTGTAAGAACAAATTTGGTTAAAAAAAAAAAAAAGCAAGAACTTGCTCTAGCATTGTGACCTTGTGTACTTTTCAAATAAAATTAAGAAAGTAGTTTTCTGCCTCACGGTGTGGCTTCATTGTGCTTTAAAAAAAAAAGACTACTTCCTAAAAGCTTCAATATGATGTTTCTCCCTGCTTTCTGAGTCAAGGTCTCTTTCCCCACACACCTGGCATCCTTTACTGAAACAGAATAAAGATCAGGACAATCACACATCAATGGAAACATGAGACATACATGTATGTTTCTCCACCCAAAGTTCTGTGACCACCGTGGTTTACATATAAACTCAAAGCACTTCTCAGGTGCAAAGTACCAGAAACCAGCGTGATCTTGTCTTGCCCTGAGTCACAGACCCCGGTCCTAGTGGATTGGTTCTTAAAATGAAACTGTGACCACAGTAAAATCCAGCCCATCATAATCTCGTGCTCCATTCCATTTCTCCCGGTTTATTCTCTCCACACCTTTAGGTGCACCTCTACACTGGGCCTGGGGTTTCCTACCTTTGTGAACATGCATGTATGTGTGAAACACATCTGGTTGTGGTTTAAAGCTATTTTCATTGACAAAACAAAACACAGGATGGGGCCAGCAGTAGGTCTGTAAGGCTTTTTGAAGAATATTGTTGACGCTCTGGTGTCTCCATCTCGGCAGTGTTAGCTGGAGAACTCTTTATCGTGGGGAAGCGCCCTCTGCATTGTGGGCTGGTTAGTATCATCCCTGGTCTCTGCCTCCTGGGTGACGGCAGCACTTCCCGTCCCCCAGATGTGACCGCCAAACACTGTCTCCCAGTGAGTTTCCCAATGTCCCCTGGGGGAGGGCGACAACCCACCCCTCCAGGCGGAGAACAGCTGGTTTCTACGAACATGACTTTCTACTGGATAGGTTTGAAGGAGAAGAACATAGGCCTGGGAGTCAGACGTCTCTGACACCACTCGGTACCCAGTGCTTTGCTAGGCTTCCGTTCCCTCGGGCTTCAGAATGGAAATGCACATTCCTCCGTCCCAGGAAGCTTTTTTTTAAAATATATTTTATTGATTTTTCACAGGAAGGAAGGGAGAGGGATAGAAAGTCAGAAACATCGATGAGAGAGAATCAATCAGCCGCCTCCTGCATGCCCCCTACTGGAGTTGTGCCCGCAAGCAAGGAACATGTCCCCGACCGGAATCGAACCCAGGACCTTTCAGTTTGCAGGCGGATGCTTTATCCACTGAGCCAAACCTGTCTCAACCCCAGGAAGCTTTTAAAGAACTAGAATTGATTCAATGAAAAAGGCTTTGCACTTGTCCCTGGTATGTAGCTGGGATGCTGATCGTGATCCACAGATTTTCAAAGACCCAAGATTACAATAAAATGCCATATTTTCTGGCATATAAGACGACTTTGTAACCCAGGAAAATCTTCTCAAAAGTCGGGGGTAGTCTCATACGCCAGGTGTTGTCGTAGAGGGCAGGTATATCCCAAATTCTATATTTTAACTGGAAAAGTTGGGGATCATCTTATACACCCAGTCGTCTTTATTGCCAGAAAATATGGTATGCTAAGTGACGCTACTGGGTATAATTTAATGCCTTTCATTTAGACCATATTTTAATCTTGCAGCTCTAAAGGCCACATCGTGTTTCTCGGTTAATCAAATACCAAATGGCAAAAACGAAGTTCAATATAAACCAGTTGTTATTAAATAAAAGTGGTTTAAAGTCTAAGGCATAAACAAATGTAAGTTCTCAATGCCATGAAGGCAACAGAGAGAGATTAGGAAGGCAGTC
The DNA here is from genome assembly GCA_004026805.1 of Lasiurus borealis. Taxonomy (NCBI): domain Eukaryota; kingdom Metazoa; phylum Chordata; class Mammalia; order Chiroptera; family Vespertilionidae; genus Lasiurus; species Lasiurus borealis. The sequence continues at coordinate 12,564 of PVJN01017427.1, read as the reverse complement.
CCAACTCAGCTCCATTTTTCTTTGCTGGTATTTCTGAATATAAATCAAATGTGATTTGTTTTGTTGCTAAAATGACTTTTCTAAATTTGATAACTTTGGGGAAGAAAATTATCCTAAAGTAACTACAGAAAAAGAAGAATTCCTGGAGTTAATGAGAGAACCAAGAAATAAAGTTTGGTCTAGTGAACCAAACACTCACTAGTTCCTTGATCAACTTGCTTCTCGTTTCACTGCTGAGCTGTGAAAATTCTAAGTGGGGTAGAGAACGAGAGGTGGGAGAAGGTGCAGGAAATGATAGAAGTAAAACGCATGTCAGTCCCCAACAAAGTACCAGAAGCCAGCGTGATCTTGTCTTGCCCAGAGTCACTGACCCCAGTCCTAGTGGATTGGTTCTTAGAATGTAACTGTGACCACAGTAAAATCCAGCCCATCATAATCTCGTGCTCCATTCCATTTCTCCCCGGTTTATTCTCTCCACACCTTTAGGTGCACCTCTGCCCTGGGCCTGGGGTTTCCTACCTTTGTGAACATGCAGTTTCTTCAGCCAGAGAACAGCCCCATTTAGAGGGGTGTCTGGGCCCTCAGTATTGCCGGTGCATGTCTTTTATGGCACAAAACCTTTTGTGTTCTAATTATTTAACATGCTTACTAGGTCCCCTTTGTGAGTTTAAACCTCGTTTATTCCCCCGATAGTCCCAGTTGCTAACTCTGGCATATTGCTCAGTACATGCTGAAGGGATTTTTAGGAAAGAAATGGCACTAGGGGCAAGTATGCATTCAGTAAGTTCACGTCGTATGTTCTGCAAGACAACTTGTCCGGTTTCTTCCCAAAAGAGAGAGGAAGTGAGTGGGTGTGTGTGGTGAGAAAGTCTGCACATGACTTGAAAAGTTAATTTGCATAAATACAGGGTGGGGTGACCTGGTTCTCCATAGGAGTCAACTTAAAAATCACCATCTCCTGCCCTAACTGGTTTGGCTCAGTGGATAAAGTGTTGGCCGGGCTGTGGACACAAGGATCCCAGGTTCAATTCTAGTCAAGGGCATGTACCTTGGTTGCAGGCACATCCCCAATAGGGGGCGTGCAGGAGGCGGCTGATAGATGTTTCTCTCTCATTGATGTTTCTAACTCTATTTCTCTCCCTTCTTCTCTGTAAAAAAAAATCAACATTTTTTTTTTTTTAAATCACCATCTCCTACTTAGAAAAACCTGGAGACGTAAAACATTTCTAAAACCCGCAGATTATGAATAGCTCTTAGGTTTCAGACTTTCACAACTAGCCCTCTACTATCATACTTACACTGGTGTATACATACAGGTTTTTTTCAAATATATTTATTGATTTTTTACAGAGAGGAAGGGAGAGGAATAGAGTTAGAGACATCGATCAGCTGTCTCTTGCACGTCCCCTACTGGGGATGTGCCTGCAACCAAGGTACATGCCCTTGACCGGAATCAAACCTGGGACCCTTCAGTCCCCAGGCTGACACTCTATCCACTGAGCCAAACCAGTTTCGGCCATACAGGTTTTTTAAAAATATGTTTTTATTCATTTTAGAGACGAAGGAAAGGGAGAGAGAAACATGGATGAGAATTGGCTGCTTCCTGCACACCCTCTACTGGGGATCGAGCCCACCATCAGGGCCTGGGCCCTGGCTGGGAATTGACCCAGTGACCACCTCTGACTCATGGGTCAGTGCTCAACCAATGAGTACACTAGGCAGGCTACATGTTTTTTCTCATTTAACAAATCCTCTTAGATTATTCTGTATTTATGTTATCTATTTTCTGTCACCTATACACCTATCTAACCCTTACTTCTTTTCAAAACTAATATTTACATCAAAGTGATTCTCTGTAATTTATTTAAACAGTCTCCAATTGATGTCCGTTTAAATTGATCCCATCTTTTTTAGATATAATGAGTAAAATTATAAGAGGTGTGTTCCTGTATACATCACAATGTATATGAGTATTTTAAAAATATATATATATTTTATTGATTTCTTACAGAGAGGAAGGGAGAGGAATAGAGAATTAGAAACATTGATGAGAAAGAAACATCAATCAGCTGCCTCCTACATGCCCCCTACTGGGGATGTGCCTGCAACCAAGGTACATGCCCTTGATCAGAATCGAACCTGGGACCTTTCAATCTGCAGGCCGACGCTCTATCCACTGAGCCAAACTGGTCTCAGCTGTGTATATGTATCTTTACACCACATTTCCAGAAAGGGCGGTGCTGACTGTAGAGTGTTGTGATGGCTTTTATTAGAATAACTTGGTAATGTTGTAGCAGCCTGTGCTGCAATGGATGAGTGTTTATCTCACCCCCCAATCCTCACCAATACTCTTAACCAACTTTTTGGTCTCTGGAAAGAAGATTATTTCATGGTTTAAAATCCCCTTGTTATTTGTCCAGTTGAGCATCTTACGTTTAAAAACTATTTGAGAACTGTGTTCATGTGCTTTGCCTATTTTTCTTTTATATTAACTACTAGAGGCCCGGTGCACGAAATTTGTGTAATGTAGGGCTTCCTTCCCGCCTGGCTGTCGGCACCAGCTTCCCTCTGGCACCCGGGACCCGGGCTTCCCTCACCATCCAGCTTTGTCCAGAAGGTTCTCTGGAAGGTCATCCGGAAAGACATCCAGACTAATTAGCATATATTATGCTTTTATTATTGCAGATGCTGCTCATTTGGAGCTCTTCCATATAATAAAATTAGCCTTTTGTGGTATAAAATAAAAGGGTTGGTTTTGGGGGGCCGGGCGATCTTTTTTCTTTGACTCTGTTTATGGTCTCTCCCTGCTGACCGTGCAGTCCTAATCCCTCCCACACTCTTCCTCACGGGGACCCGGGGACCCCCTGTCTCTCCCTGCGCTCGTCTCCTCTCCCTGCAGACGTGACTTCTCAGCGGCAGAGGAGCATCTTCCCCTCGCAGGGTGGGATACAGTCGCTTCTCGGTGCCCTTTGCTGATCGTTGCAGCAGCTCTGGCTGTGTTCCAGCCCAGCCCTCACCACGTGTGTTCCCATCACAGCGTGTTTCTTCATCTTGGTTTTCCTCAAGTTTCTGGAGTTATTTTTTTGCCCAGAGCAGTTTTATGGGATCAGCACAAGCAAACGTAAGGGAGACAATTAGTTATCTCGCACTTGAAAACAAGATGTGGGAGGTCGGCCGTCACACACCATTCCGAGTTGCATGCTGGCTGCTGGCGTGTGCTGTTTGGACATTGCTAAGTAGGCCGTTTCCCCAGAACTGTCAGCAGTGAGAGCATCTCCAGGGAAGAGAGAATGACCTTGCAGTTCTGAGAGGAGAGAGGATGGTGACAGCACATGCCGATAATTGGCAACCTGTTGGGAAATCTTAGTCCTCCAACATCAACCTCCACCAGTCTTTTTTTTTTTTTAAATATATTTTATCGATTTTTTTTTTTTTTTTTTTTTTTTTTTTTTTTTTTTTTTTTTTTTTTTTTTTTTTTTTTTTTTTTTTTTTTTTTTTTTTTTTTTTTTTTTACAGAGAGGAAGGGAGAGAAATAGAGAGTTAGAAACATCGATGAGAGAGAGACATCGGTCAGCCGCCTCCTACACGCCCCCCACTGGGGATGTGCCTGCAACCAAGGCACATGCCCTTGGTCAGATTCGAACCTGGGACCTTTCAGTCCTCAGGCCGACATTATGAACTGAGCCAAACTGGTTTCGGCTCCACCAGTCTTTTCATCTAGTGACAAGGAGGGGACATTGTATTCGCTCACAGAAGCAACCCAGAGTGAAATAGTTCTGTGAAAGGAAACATAATCTCTGCCCTTCCAACGGAAAGACACTCTCTGTGCCCAGCCGGCCTGGCTCAGGGGTTGCGTGGAGACCTAGGAACCAGGAGATCACAGTTCGATTCCTGGTTGGGGCACCTGCCTGGTGGTGGACTCAATCCCCAGCGTGGGGCGTGCAAGAGGCAGCCAGTCATTGTCATTGATGTTTCTATCTCACCCTCTCCCTTCCTCTCTGCAATCAATAAAAATATGAATAAATGATACTATTGCTATGTCCAGGACAAGATAAAGATGCACTCACTCTACAGTAGTCTAGTGGGACTTTATGAGTATGTTTATGTGGGCTTGATTTAAACTTTTTGTAATGATACTATGGGCAAAAGATTTGTGATGTTGTTAAGTGAAAATGTACAAAGCAGTTCAAATTTTATAAGAACCAAACTAACAAAATTTCCATAGGCTATGTGATCTAGTTCAATTTCATTTTATGAAAAACATCCAAGATCCAGGATTTTTTACAGAGAGGAAGGGAGAGGGACAGAGAGCTAGAAACATCGATGAGAGAGAGACATCCATCAGCTGACTCCTGCATGCCCCACAGTGGAGATGTGCCCGCAACCAAGGTACATGCCCTTGACCAGAATGGAACCTGGGACCTTTCAGTCCGCAGGCCAACACTCTTATCTACTGAGCCAAACCGGTTTCGGCTCCAGCGTTTTTCTAGGAACCTTGAGTCCTTAGCAGGCCCAGCCCTGAGTGACCTACATGGAAGGAAAAAAGGGGAGAGTTGAGTGTGCAGCTCTCAGCTCTCACTCCGTCCCAGCAACACCAGCCTGGGAAAAGGCCAGTGAGAGCAGAGCAGGCTGGCCTCAGCAGTGCCCTCTGCTCCTTCTGCAACGTGCTCACCAGTACCCAGGGCACACTGAGCATGGCTGGCTGCACTCTTCCTAGGGATGCCCGTGGTGCCCCGGTAGGGTGTATGATGGACAAGAGTCTGCTTTGTTTGGTGCCAAGCCTATGTATGCAAGAAATTGCAAAGAAAGCACAGTGTAAATCAAGATGGATGTACTATGGATGTAAGTTATGAGGAAAACAGACACTCCTAGCAATAGACCCATATTCTAAGAAAAATTCTTAATCCCACATCAAAACTTTGGTTGGCTGAATGTCTATTGATCTATGTCAAACGCTTAAAATTGTTTAAGGGATATATAATTTTTTAACGATTTTCCATTTAAACGTGTTTGGCACTCCTAATTATGTCAGGGAAGAGGAGTTTTACTGTAAATTTGCATCCAAATCCCTATTCAAGATCCTGTATTTGTGTGTGTGTGTGTGTGTGTGTGTGTGTGTGTGTGTTCCTCTTCACATTTCACAGTGAGTATCAAGCATCACAACTGGTATTTTTAAAAATATATATTTTATTGATTTCAGAGAGGAAGGGAGTGAGAGATAAAGAGAAAGAATCATTGATTGCCTCCTGCACGCCCCACACTGGGGATTGAGTCTGCAACCCAGGCATGTGCCCTGACCAGGAATTGAACAATGACCTGATTCATAGGTCGTCACTCAACCACTGAGCTACATACACTGACCGGACACAACTGGTATTTTCAAAAAAAGTATTTACCAAAGGATCTTATTAGCTATCGATATCAGATTTTAAATGTGGTCAGTCATTGGGCAATATTAGGGAACATTAAATAGTAAGGTTTTATTTAGTAATTACTCAGATGACAAAAGTGAGTTTTACATTTTTCATGTTAGTCCCTTTAGACAAAGTTCAAAATTTTTAAATATACTTTCATTTTTAATCAGTAAATTTTATTTCATTTCCTTAGAAAAAGCATTTGATGAATGATCTATAAGATGCAAAAAGAAATTTCCCATTCAATTTACTGAAACAAATAGTCAATCATGCTGGCTGTTTTCTATTGAACTTTATAGCTTTACTTATCAATTTGACTCTAAAAAAAAAGTATCACCTATGATTTTCTGTCATTGATTTTAAAAAGCTGCAGTTGTGTTTATCTCTTTATTTCTAAACTTGAAAGGAAAATTATCCTTCTCCCACCCTCAACAAAGGTAGTTATATTTAGATATCTGATTGAAGACATTTCCAAAAGAGATCTGTAGTTTAATATCTAATGATAAAGATGGATTAAATCAAGGCACATATGTATGAATACCATGAAACTATTAAAACCCGTGTTTAAAACAAATCAGTGACATAATGAAATGTTCCACATTTTCCAGTTGCATAACTATAAAATGAATGTATTTCATGCCATAACACAGCAGTTTGGAAGAATATAAGTTAAAAGCTCTCTCTTTTAAACATTCCCCATCCACTGAAATATTAACAGTTGTTATCTTTGCTAGAGGGATTACAGATGATTTTAATGATCTTTCCTCTGCTTTCAGCTATTTGTTTCCTAAATTGGCATTAGTTTTAATAAAAATAATTCTAATAAATATCTTGTGTATAATTATGGCATACTTGGTTAAAGTTCCTTCATTACCTATGATAATTTCTACATGTAAATCCATAAGAAAAGCAGTGATTTAAACTAACCGCTAATACTTTTCATGGAGAAGGGAAATTATTTTCAAATACAATTTATAGTTGGAAATTCTAAGATTATCTGATGCCCTCTTGTGGCCAACATTTTTTCAAAGGTGATTTGTTTCTTATTGAAATCCTCTCTAAACCAAGAAAACAAAATATCTATCCTATTGCTTTCCAAATGACATATAATGCTCACACACTATTACTAACATTTTAAGGGTAACCACTATTAAGGGGATTAGTCTATCTCTCTTGCTCCTAAAAGCACACTTTCTGAGTTTGAAGATGTTTAATCATCACCTGGGGCAGTGGTAGGCAAACTCGTTAGTCAACAAAGCCAAATATCAACAGTAGAGCTATGGAAATTTCTTTTGAGAGCCAAATTGTTTAAACTTAAACTATATAGGTAGGTACATTGTTATTAACTTAATTAGGGTACTCCTTCAATCACACTTGATGTGTGCGCCCGCATGTAGTAGTTTGTGAAAGAGCCGCATGTGGCTCGCAAGCTGTAGTTTGCCGACCACTGACCTGGGGCAACTTGGATTCTCTGAGACTCAGTTTCAATGATAATTTTGTTAAGTTCTATTATTAGCCTCATTTTTTGCACCTATTTTCACCCCTCACTCCATATGGTGGACAGCTTTGCGCATCAGTAGTCACAGATTGTCCTTGCCTTGGTCTTACTCTTACGTAGTATGAATTAGTTTATCATGGCAAATGATGCATCAATTGCACATTGATTTATAATTTTCCGATTATCTTCCAGATATATATCAGAAGAATTTGCATTTTTTGACATTGTCAAATTGCCTTCCACAATGAATGCAAACCACAGTCTTTAATGTTTGTCACTGTATTATATGAAAAGTAGTTATTGCCAAAATCGGTTTGGCTCAGTGGATAGAGCGTCGGCTTACCGACTGAAAGGTCCCAGGTTCGATTCTGGTCAAGGGAATGTATCCTGGTTGCAGGCACACCCCCAGTAGGGGGCATGCAGGAGGTGGCTGATCAATGTCTCTCTCTCATTGATGTTTCTAACTCTCTATCCCTCTCCCTTCCTCTCTGTAAAAAATCAATAAAATATATATTTTTTAAAAAAAGTAGTTATTTCATGGTGTTAGTTTTTATTTTCTTTGTCATTAGTGTGCCATTAGCATATTTTCTGCTTTTAGCCATTTGTATTTCTTTACATTTGGCTCTGCTAAGTAATTTAATTATATGCAGGAGTTTTTTGAATAAAGAATGTTAGTTCATTTTCTTTTAAACATTTTGTGGAAATCTTACCCCGAATTGGAGTTTGTCTTTTAATATGCAGCTTGTCTTTTTCTTCAATTCCAAATCACCAAATCTTTCTGTCCAGTGGGAAAGATTTTCCTACACTAAGGCTTGCAAATATCTTATTTCCTCAGTACTTTTATAGTTTTATAATTTACATTTTATCTTTAATCTACCCAGAATTTTTATGGTTTGAAGTAGGAATTTAACATTAAAAATTGCATAGCTAAATAGTTCACTATTAATGTTTTATTAGCAACTCATTTCCAATTTGTAAAGCCACATTCACCATACATTAAACTACTTATAGTCATTCACTGCGTGACATTTCCATCAGTGACAGGCCACATTTACAACAGTGGGGTATCATATAGCCTAGGTGCTTATTAGGTTATACAATCTAGGTTTGTGTAAGTTCCCACTAGAATGTTCTCAGCCCAAACCACATAATGGTACATTTCTCAGAATGTACCCTCCTTGTTAAGTGGCACAGGGCTCTGTATTTCTGGTTCTGTACTTGTAATTCTATCAGTGTATTAGTTCGCTCCTAGATTATACGTTAAGAATATATTGATAAGTTATGTAAAATGAAAAATACTCCCCATCCATTGTTCTTTTAAACAAATTCTTGAGAATTGTTCTTACATGTAAACAAATCAAGTGTTTTTTTTTTTTTTAATATATTTTATTGATTTTTTTACAGGAAGGAAGGGAGAGGAACAGAGAGCTAGAAACATCGATGAGAGAGACATCGATCAGCCGCCTCCTGCATGCCCCCCACTGGGGATGTGCCTGCAACCAAGGCACATGCCCTTGACCAGAATCGAACCTGGGACCTTTCAGTCCGCAGGCTGATGCTCTATCCACTGAGCCAAACCGGTTTCGGCAACAAATCAAGTTTTTGAATTCCATTAAAATTTCATTGGGATTTAATTATGATTTATATTGATTTTACATAATAATTTGGAAAGTAATGCTTTTATAATATTGAGGCAACTTAGAAATATGGCGTTTCTTCTATTGAGTTCTTTGTCTTTTAGCAAATTTTTAAACATTTTTCTCCTCTATAGGACTCACACTTCTGTTGTTGTTAAAATTTAACTTTAGGTATTCAATACTCTTTCTTTAATAGGAATTTTTTCCCCACAAAGTACTATTTAAATCTTTTATCACAAAATTATGAGATATATAATTGGGAACACTACCACTCTAGTACAAGCATTTATTATTTTGGAAAATTTCCTTCTAGACACAGTATGCTCAGCAACAAAATTTTATAACCACATTGCAATCATTTCATTCAGATATCCTGTACATGGAATTTGATTATCAGTGATGTATAGTATTTGTATTTAATAGAAATAAGCCCTCTGAACTTGTCTTAAGTGCTTTAAAAAATATGTTTTTAGCCCTCTAGTTACAAAATAATAATGCTCAATATAAAAATCTAGATTGAAATGCACAATGTAGACAAATTAAGTTTTCTGTATCTGTCCTATCAACAATTTGGTATTTCTTTTCCAGGTAATATTGACACCATTGGCAATATTGCCCTGACTTGCAGCATTTTATTCCATGTCACTACAAATCCATCTCTTTTTTTATTAATTTCAGAGAGGAGAGGGCTAGAAACATCAATGATGAGAAATAACTATCGATCAGCTGCCTCCTGCACTGGGGATTGAACCTGCAACCCGGACATGTGCCATGACCTGGAATTGAAACCTTGATATCCTGGTTCATAGGCAGAGGCAGTTAGGGACCATGAGGCAGGCAGGAGAGTGGTTAGGGGGAAGCAGGCAGGCAGGGAAGTGGTTATTCAGGGGCAATCAGGCAGGCAGGCAGAGGTGGTTAAGGGCGATCAGGCAAGCAGGTGAGCAATTAGGAGCCAGAGGTCCTGGATTGTGAGAGGGTACAGGCCGAGCTGAGGGATCCCCACCCATGCATGAATTTTGTGCACTGGGCCTCTAGAACAGTAAATACATATTTATGTATTTCATTTCTCTATTATGTTTTGAAACTTTATTTGCTATTTTTTCATATCACTTCATATTATTTTTTAAATAATTTCTTCGTGATTTCTTCCTCAGTATTTCAACTGTCCTTTCATTCTTTTATTTTTCTCTTTCATGGCTGCCATGTTCTATGGAAGCTTGTTTAGACCATTTATGGCCTTTTAGGCTCCCATCATGTGAGTAGTTTATTTTTTGAATAATAAGCATTATGTCATGGGGGAAGAAGGGGTATTAGGATTTTAGAGATGCTTAGGTGGGGCATAGCCAAAAAAATATTGGGAACCACTGCTTTAAGTGTATTTTAGAACAAGATGGGAGGTGGATATCAAGTCATAAATCTTCTACAGGTAGTTCATCTAATATACAAATTCAAAATTAGCATTTTTCCCAAGGCACTCTGACATTTTGTTGTCAGCAGGAATGAGTAAGAAATTTAGGTAATTTTATAGTAACTTAATATGGAAAGAAAAGTCCACTTAACCAGGGGGATGCCAAAAATACTTCCTTGTCAGTGTGACTAGTATACTTCTGGACTTTCCCAACAAGCTTATAACTACAACTAGAGGCCCAGTGCATGAAATTCATGCACAGGTGGGGTCCCTATGGCCGTCCTGAGATCAGGGCTGATCGGGGCCAGGTCGATCAGGGCCAGGCCAGAGAGGAGGCGACAATTACCAGGCCGGGTGCAGGAATAGATGCTGGACACTGCTGCCACCATCATCGGTGATCCGCCACTGCGTGGTTCCCTGCCACCCCCTCCCCCTCCTCCTTCTCTTGCTGCTGCACTGCCCCTGGGCGGGCCAGTGGTGGGCCGGTTGGGGCCTGACAGTCAGGGGGAGGGACGGAGCACAGGAGGTTGGCTGCCAGCCCTGAGGAGGGAGCTGGCCCTTGGCCAGGGCTAGGGGAACTTGGCCATGGGACGCACTGACCACCAGGGAACAGCTCTCGTGTTGAGCGTCTGCCCCCTGGTGTTCAGTGCACATCATAGCAACCAGTCGTTCCAGTCACTTAAGACATACACACACACACACACACACACACACACACACACACACACACGTGCATGAAATTTGTGCACGGGGGTGGGGGGATGTTCCTCAGCCCAGCATGCATCCTCTCCAATCTCAGACATCCCTCTTACAATCCAGGATCGCTGGACCCCTGGCCGGGCAGCCTTTAGGCTGGGTGGCGCCGCAGGCCTGTACATGCCCCCGCCGTGGTCACTCTCAAGCCAGATGACATGGCATGCCTGCTTGCGACTCCTGGCCAGGCGGCCTCCAGGCTGGGCAGTGCTGTAAGCCTGTGTGCACCTCCACTGGTGTCCGCTTCTGCCAGGTGCCACTCTCAGGCCGCATCTGACCGGTCATGACTGTTAGTGTCCAGGCTAATTAGCATATCCTTCTATTATTATATAGGGTATGAGCAAATTAACAGGACAAATGCTAACTCCTTGATAAAAATACCTAAAACCTGTCACCTTTACAATTGACTACAAATCTCCCTGTCACACAAAACTCTTATCCATAATAGCAAGTTTTTAAAAATTTCAGACTTAAGTAAAACTACTTTCCCTTGTGATGCATTACCCCTAGAAAAATAAATTGAAGTTTTAATAGGCATTCACTATGTATACAGGAGTAGGCAAAAGTAGGTTTATAGTTGTACAATAATAATACAAGGATTTTTTGTGTACCCACAATTGTAAACCTATTTTTGCCAATCCATTGTTCAGAGGAAAAAGTATAAAGTTTGGAAGTATGTTAAAAGTTGTTTGTATATGGTTTATCAAAGAATACCATAACATTAAAACTAGAAAAGTATCTAAGGTTTAAAAGTTTAAGTTTTATGTTGAGATCACACTTCAATTTCCATACTTTCAAATCTGAGTTATGATTATGACTTAATGTTTGTGCACTTCTCTGATATGTCAACAGAATTTATCAGAAAAAAAAATGACAATAGGAATTTAGAATAGCCAAGGCTATCCAATGATTTATTAGCAAGTTATGACTTTTTCTGATGTTAAATAATTTAAAGAATGTGGAAAAAGTATTGATCTTAATTCTTTAAAATGTATCCTGGGGGAGAAAAATCCAAATTCTTATTTCTCCTTTTCTCTTTTTGTAGTTGAAGTACACTTACAAGACTGATGGCATTACAGTGGTGTAAATATGGACTGCTGAAGATCTGAAGTACTATTCTATTGGGCTTTATTTTGGACCTCTAGTAAAGACTAACATGTAAAAAAGCAAATGGGCACAGAAATTAAGAGTGGCTGAAAGGACATTTCTGCTTTATGCACTGGCATTACGAACATAAGTCAAAATGTTTTACCAAAATTAGTACAGGCCAGCCCTGACCAATGTCACTCAGTTGGAGCATTGCCCTGTGCACCAAAATGTGGTGGGTTCTCTTCCCAGTCCGGGTGTACACAGGTTTGCAGGTTCGATCCCAGGTCAGGGTACAGGAGGCAACTGAGTATTCCTTTTCCCACCCTCACTTCCTCCTCCCCTTACCCCCCAAAAAAGGGGGGAAAAAGTTAGTAAAGGCCAAATCTTTGGGTAGGAAAGTTCTATGTATAGTGACTTTAATAATTTGAAAGATGTTTTATTTTGTTTATATTTTCAATGAGCTACTACTAACGGGTTTTATTCTTTTATATGCATATTTTGCCACTGTAGATTTTGGGGAAAAGTATGGTTTTTAAAAGATGATTTTTTTAAAGGAAAATTAAAAATTTTATTTTTCTTTGCTAAATATTTAATTAAACAGTAAGTGAAACATGACCTTTACTTTTTCTCCCTTTTTTATGCACAGAACAGAAGCACACATTGTCATGCCTCAAACTACTTTTTATTTGCAACTACATGATTTCACACAATTCTTCTAAACAATGACATAAAATATATTTCCCTGCGTATAAATAACTTACATAC